>WOXC01005951.1:0-287401 GCA_011680675.1 Gymnobelideus leadbeateri | reverse complement strand
GCAAATGCTATGAATCAGAGCTTGATTTATTGCTTTGCTGATTGTCTATACTTAAGAAAATGATGAAGAAAATATTAATAATGTAGATTAAATATAAAAATATTTTTTTTGCAGGGGGAGACCTGGTTATTAAAGATTTACCAAAACACTGCTGGTTCAGTCTTTTGAAAGTAGAGTAGTTCTAAAGGATGATAAGATGGCATAATGGATAGAAGACTGATTGAATTTTAATAGGTTGGAGATTTTCCAGAAGATAGCAACCAAAATGGTGAAAGGCCTTACCTCATAAGTTTGACTGAGGGCTCTGGGCATGGTTAGTTTGGACAAGATTTGGGTGAGGAGGACATGATAGTAGTCTTCAAATATCTGAAGGGCTATTATGAAGGAGGGGTTAAATTTATTCTGATTGGACATAGAGGGCAGAACCAGGAGCAATGGGTAAAACTTCCAAAGAAAAAAAATTAGGTTTAATGTCAGGAAAAAATACTTAACAGAGTTGTCCTAAAGCGCAGTGGGCTGATTTGAAAGAAAGTGGATCCCACTCAGCAGAGGGTGAATGGACGTTTGTTAAATATTTTATAGTGAAGTTTCCTTTTATGTCTAGGTTCCTTCCTACAGTCAAATTCTGAATCAGAAAATCTAGTTTCAAGTCAGTCAGTTCCCTAAGACACAGTCTAAGAAAAAGTTTACCTCTCTGAGCCACAGCTTCTTCATCTGTAAAATTATAAAATTTTATTATAATAATACACTTATCTCACAGGATTATTGTGATGATCAAATGAGATAATCTACATAAAACACTCTGCAAACCTTTAAGCATTTTATAAACATGAGATGATATTATTTGATGATAGGTAGCTGAAATGGAAGTCTGTGGAGCTGAGGAGCTAAACACTGAAGAATTAAATGTTAGGAGGATTGTCAAAGTGTAAATCAGTATATTTCAGTATATTTCAATTCCTGAAAAAGGAGAATGATAGCAAGGGGAAGAACTGAAGGAAAAGAGGAGGAGTGAAATACTAAAATTATCGAAGAAAAATGTGAACGTCCTTGAGGTTAGCATATGACAGTGAAAAGGAATCGAACAAAGTGGTTTACAACTTAATGGATGTTTGAATGAGCATCCAGGTAGGCTTGTGTCTCCTACAGCAGTTTTTCCCAAAACGAATTATGTTAATGTGTGTATCTTTTATCTACCTTAATGTAGCAGTTTTTTCCCCAAATGCATGACAGTTTTTGAATAATTTTTGTTATTTTATTAATTTTTTGATGTGTTCTTTTGGCAATAGGAGCAAAAATGAAAAGGATGAGCAGAAAGTCACAATTACTCGGTACAGATCGGATGATACCTTAGACAGGTAAGTTGCTTTAAGCCACGTACAAAGTGTTTGGAATATAATACATCCTAGTTTTAGATGCATAGTCAGGATGACCTGAGTTTAAAGTTTACCTCAGATACTTTCTAGCTGTGGGATCCTGTGAAATCACTTAATCTCTCTCAGTTTCAGTTTTCTAATCTCTTAAATGGGTTTAAAATATTACTTATAATAGACAGCTGTTATAAAGATCAAATGAGATAATATATCTAAAGAAAGTGATTTTCCTAAATCACAGGTCTGATCATGTCACCTCCCTGCTCTGCCCCAATAAACCCTAGGAACTTCCTATTGCCTCTAGGAGCAAATATATTTTAAAATTCTCCATCATTCAAAGTCCTTTATATATCCTACTTTTTCAGTCTTGTTACACCTTACTTTCTGATACATACTCTTCAGTCTAATGACACTGGTCTCTTGGCTGTTCCATGAATAAGACTCCCAGCATTCTCTCTATCCTCCATGCCTGGAATTCTTTCCCTCCTCTATTCTGACCACTGACCTCTCTGGTTTCCTCTAAGTAACAACTAAAATCCTAACTACAACAGAAAGCTCTTTTCAACCCCTCTTAATTCTAGTCTTTCTATCAATAAATTTCCTATTTATCTTTGTATATATTTGTTTGCATGTTGTTTCAACTGTTGGAATCTAAGCTTCCTGAGGGCAGGGATTATCTTTTGCTTCTTTTTATATCTCCAGCCCTTAGCACAGTGCCTGGCACAGAATAGGTGCTTAGTAAATGATTATTGATTGATTGATTGCAAAGCTTAAAGTGCTATATAAATACTAGTGATGATAATGATAAGGATTAAATTTATGGACTTCACATAAGCTATTATTACATTTATTAACCTTATTTTTTCCTAAAACTTTTTTTTCCAATAGTTAAGGTACATTGAACATGTGACATTCTGTTTGAAAAAGCTCATGATTTCTCTATGAGACTGAATGTTAACTCTTATTTCATGCTGACAATAAATTTATATGCATTTTGATTTTAATTTATTTTAATTTTTTGCTTTTTGAAGGGCAGTTGGGGTTAAGTGATTTGCCCAAGGTCACATGGCTAGTTTTTGTGTCAAGTGTCTGAGGCCAAATTTGAACTCAGGTCCTCCTGACTCCAGGGCTGGTGCTCTATTCACTGTGCCACCTAGCCACCCCTAGTTTCTGACTTTTAATTTACATTGGTTTTGGGGGGGTTGGTGAGGATGGTGGGGAGAGAGAATATAGTTTCACTGGTATAAGGAACGTCCAGTGAGGAAACCCTCTCTAGAAGAGCAGAATAACAATTTTTCTTCTGCTTATGATTGTAGAGAGTTGATCCAGGCATGGAAGGGTCAGATTAAAGGCAGAATGTGAGCCTAGATGGTCCAGGCTTTTATGAAGAGGCTCACTCTTGAGCTGTTACACCATACCTCCTTTTCCATCCAATCATTTATAGCATTTGAACCTTAAAAGAAAGAAGCTTTTAAATTTGTTGTTCTGAAAAATTTAAGAGTTGGATTCCTCTACCATTTCTACCAACATGAGTCCTAGAATCATTGATTTGGAGCAGGAATAGACCTCAGACATCATCTACTTCAACCCCATCATTTCATAGGAAAAAAAAATGAGACTAGAGAGGATTAGTGATTTGCCTGGGCTCACACAACTAATGGAGTTCACACTCAGGCATAGAACCCAGGGATTTCTGGCTCCCATTACTATGTTTCCCCGCTATACTTTATTACTGTGTAAATAAAATAGGAACGAACAGTAATACATGTGGGGCCACACAGAACTGAAGTTCAGTAACTGTAACATAGGGTACAGAGACCCCTAGTGTTTGATTGAGAAAGTACAAGTAGTTCTTACTCCTTGTCTGGCCTCTTTCGGGAGTCTTGGGACAGAGAAAGGTTAAGAGATGTGTACAGGTTATGTGTGATTGTTTGTTGTAACTCCTATGCCAGACTATATCAGTTCAGATTCCAAGAAAAGCAGGTTCTGCCATATTAGTGTTTAAATGCTGAGCATGAAAAATTCTTAACAGTAATAATAATGAACATTTATATAGCACTGTGTCAGGCTTTATGTTAAGTGCTTTACACTTATTTGATTCTCACAATGACCTTGTGAAGTAGGCTATTATTATCCCCATTCTACAGATAAGGAAACTGAGGCAAATGAAAGTTAAGTGACTTACCCAGGATCACACAACTAGTAAGTGTCCAAGGCCAGATTTGAACTGGCATCTTTCTAACTCCAGGTCTAGTGCTCTGTCCCCTGTACCTGTCAGCTTCAAAATGAAATTCTGAAGATCTAAATAAGCTAATTATGATGAGAAAAAGTTGTTCAAAAAGTTTCACTTAGTTACTCAAGAAACTCAATGGTTAACTTAATTTTTTAGGAAGACATATATAAAAGTTGGAAATAAGAGCGGTTAATGTCAATTTTTGAGCTAAAAAAATGATTCACAGGGATTTAAAATATAAGATGAGTAGGGAGATATGAGAGTAGTTACATTCCTTTGGTGAATTCAAGTTATCAGGCCTAGACAAATTATGTATCAGGGAAATGGAAGAACTGGTAGATAAGATTGTTGAGCCTTGGTCAATAATATTTGAAATGAATGATCTGGGGAGGGGAGTGAGCAATCTATATTAGAATTGAATGGTATTTTAAAGCAAAAAGCATCATTAAAAGTGTTAAAAATAAAAGAAAGTTCATAAAAAGTAGAAAAAGTCTCAGCACCAGAGAAAGGTAAGTGTTCTAATTTTTTTTTTAAAGAGAAAAGAGAGAAGTCTGGAAGCCATAGGACAGTGAACTTGGATTACTGGCAAAATTCCAGAATGTGTTATTAAAGGGATGGCTAATGATCTTGTTGTTGCTATTGTTGGTCCTTCATTCTTGAATAGGACCCTGACATTAGGAAAGTGATGCCATGGACTTGCAAGTGAATTGGATTTAAGTGAGGGAGGGCTGCGCAAAGTCACCAGCCTCACTTTCTCCTCCAGAGCCATTTGGATCCAGTGGTGAGATATAAATCAGAGTGACTAGAGATGGCCCCAAATTCAGTGGGAGACTGCCAACCCTTTTAAGCTAAGGTCTTTCCCAGGTCTCAGTTTCTCAGTTTGTCTGAGACAATGTTTGTTCAGTTATTAAGGCTGGGAAAGTTTTGAGGCAAAGAAAGGCCTCTTTTACCTAGTCAAAAGGAAAAAAAAAACAAACCAAAAAAACCCTCAATCTGGCAGGGGAAGACCTTCAGGGTTTCTGGCCAAAACAGAAACAATTGTTATTTACTTTCACTTTGAATAATTGGGGACCAAACAATGACCCTGTGGGCTAGATCCGGGACCTATTGTTGGCTAATCAATGACAGGTGGAGTGATTTGGATTTAAGACTTGGTTCTTAAGAAAGCAATTTAGCCCCTGAACCCTCAGATACCTTAGAGGTTTCAGCAATTTACATTCTTTTGGGCAGAAAAGGGTATGATACCCTAGGTTGACTGAGGGAGAGGAAGAGAAAGGGGAAGGGAAAGAAAGGGAAAGGAGAAGGCAAAGGGGAACAACAACAAAAAAAACCAAGGGACAATTAATATTTAAGGATACTTACCAAATGATGTGGACATAAATCTTCCTAGAGAGTTCTGTCTCTTAAATTCTCTGGTAAATCACAGAAGAATGGCCTTGAATTATTCTTTCAAATAAAGAATCTAAGATAACATAGAGGTGCTAGTGGGTTTTTTCTTGGGATTCTACAGGTGAAGTGCCAACTTAGATTTCATAAGAGAGGGGAAATAAACTTCTAATGCACAAAAGATCCTACCAGGATTATTATAAGGGCCTTAATAATATAGCAGCGTGTGAATGTGTTCATTTATGTATTTAAATATTCACTTATCTTCCTCCAAGGTGAGGAAGGAAAGTCCTTTTAGTTGCAAAATTCTAAGAAAAAATTATGAAAAAAATTTTAATTAAAAAAAGCAAAATATGACCTCATGCACATAACAATAAGTATGGTATAATGGAATGGAAAGCCAGTTTCAGAGCCCAGGAGAACTGGTATTAAGTACAGCCTCTGACACATACTGGCTATGTGACCCTGGGCAAGTACTAAAGAGTACAGAACTTCTTAGTGCTAGGAAGCTCTCCAAGAGTGTAAGCTCTAGAGAATTTGCCAGCCTGCATTGGTAGAAGAAATTTTCCTACTGGGAGTATTCTATACCAATGAAATCATAGTTCTAGTCCCTATTTCTATTCCTATATGCATATGAAAGGTTCATGGAGACCATAAGTCAGCCATTTTGAAATGAATCATGGTAGACTTAGTGTGAGTGGACCCTACAGTATTCCCCCGTAAACAGTGTAAGTTCCTTGAAAGCAGGGACTATCTCATTTTTTGTTTGTATCCCTAGTACTAGCTCGGTGCTTGGCAGTAGACAGTGCTTAATAAATACTGATTAATTAATCGATTGATTTGGAACTGTATGATTGACTGTACCTAGTGACTATCACAGAATGACAGAATCACAGTATCTCAGATTTGGTAGCAACCTCAGACATCATTCAGGTCAACCAGTAGAAGAATCTTTCTCAACTTAAATGACAGATGACCTCTAGAGACTTTAAGTGACAGATAAACTCTAGGGAGTATAATCCTAAAACTTCTACGGAAGTCCTTTCAACTTTTAGGTAGCTTTAATTGTTAGGAAGGTTTTTTTACACTTTAAGCCAAATTCTACATCTCTGTCAGTTTCGCTAATTGTTCTTGCTTCTGCCCTAGGGGCCAAACAGAACAAATCTAAGCCCTCTTAGCAGCCCTTTGAAATTCTTGAAGGCTGCTATTCTCTCCCTCCTGGTGTTCTTATCTAAAGAATAAACATATCCAGGTGAAGCTAAGGATAGAGTCCTGGGTCTGGAGTCAGAAGATTCATCTTTACCAAGTTCAAATCTGGCCTCAGACACTTACTAGCTGTGTGACCCTGGACAAGTCACTTAACCCTGTTAGCCTCAGTTTCCTCATCTGTAAAATAGGTTGGAGGAGGAAATGGCCAGCCACTCCAGTATCTTTGCCAAGAAAACCCCAAAAGGGGTCAGAAGAGTCGGACACAACTGAAAATGACTGAACAACAACAATAACAAGAAACATATTCAGTCAATTCTTTTAGGCCCTTTAATATCCAGTCACTCTCTTCTGTCTCAAGTCTCCACTTGACTTGATGCACTTTCTAAAACTTAATATCTAAAACTGAACACAGTGTGTCAGATGGAGAGTAGTCAGAGCAGAATACAGTTTGACTTGCACTTTCCTACTCCTGCACATTATGTATCCCTAAAGATAGCCTAAGATTGCATTCGCCTTTGGGGCTATACAATATCACACTGTTGACTCACTGAGCTTGTAGCACATTAAAACCTATACATCTTTTTTATATTAATATGTCTCACCATGACTCTCACATCTTCTGGTTGTGAAAAGAATTTTCAAAATCTAAGTTTAAAGCTTCTCATTTATACTCAAGCTTCTTTGTATTAGATTTAATCCATTATTCTAGCTGCAGTTGACTGGGTAGTAGTTCTCCTTGGAGAATTGAATAAAGGAGTTGGAGAAGTTGCCTTCATCATTTATCTGAAAACAAGAGAATTTATTTGAATTTGTTTATCTTGCCTTATAAGGTGCATGAATATAAGCAAACAGATCTTCACTAAGTTAGTCAAAGAAGATGACCCCTGACTTCCCTTCCTACTCTAAATATGTGATATCAGTTTTTACTCCAAAGTGCTTTTGTAGGGGGTGGTGATGGAGTTTATGGAGAACTTGAAAGGATACTTTTAAATGGAATCCTCACCCTTTCTGTTGCTAGGCAAATTTCTAATTATCTTGATTTCTAACTGGGTTGGCTTAGCCCCAACTAAAAATTCATCTTTTACAAGAAACCTTACTTGTTCACCCTTATTGTTAACACCTTCCCTCTATTAATTAACTCTAGTTTGTCCTGTATAGATTTTGTGTACACAATTGCTTTCATGTTGTCTTTCCCATTACGCTGTGATGTCTATCATGCTTGTGAGGGACTGTCTTTTGTCTTTCTTTGAATCTTCAGTGCTTAGCACATTAGGCACTGGATAAATGCTAATTACCTAACGGAATGGTCTCAACAATAATTTTACTCACTCAAATACCTATCAAATGCTTACCATGTAGAAAACTTCTTTTTTTTTTTAAGAGGGGAAGCAAGGCAATTGGGGTTCAGTGACTTGTCCAAGGTTACACAGCTAGTAAGTTTGATCAAGTATCTGAAGCTGAATTTGAACTTGGATCCTCCTGACTCCAGGGCTGGTGCTCTGTTCGCTGTGCCACCTAGCTGCCCTCCAAAAACTTCTTTGATATATAATGAGGACACAAAATTTAAATGTCTTAATCTATGATCTCAAGGAATTTCCAGTCTCACAGGATAAAGATAAGAGGACACAATTATAATATAAGAAAAAATAATTAATGTCATATGAGAGTGAGAGCATGATTACCATTCAGAGGAGGAAGAGACCCCTTCTGGTTGGGGATTTCAGAAAAGGCTTCATGAAGGCAATGACATGTGCTAATAAGACTCATCTTTTTAAAAATTATATTTTCTACAAGAACTGTCCAAGATGCTCTAGTGAACATGAGCTTCTTTTAACCACATTCCAAGTGTTCCATGAACTTGTAATATTTTAGCTTGGCAGATCATACCCCATAATTTATATAATAACAGGTCATCCTTCTGAAGTACGGAAGTAAACATATTAATATATAGAATGAAAATATGTTTTGATCCCTTTTGGGGGAAAGTTTAGCTGAGGACAAATCTATAAATCATCGTCAATAGAAATAGGAATTAACTTGATGAGATAATAATGCCCTTGCATGAGGGAAGTTAGCTTTGCCAACTTCAAGAAGTAAGGCACACGTGCCTTGGTCAAGGAGAGAAGAGACTAACAGAGAAGGGAAAAGAGGAGGACTAAACTCACGAAAAGAAGGCATCTATACACTCCATAGAGAGAGTAGTAGGGGCAGAAGAAAAGGCTGAGATTTGTAGGCAACGTATTTAGAGGAGGTAGAAAAGAACAATGTGACCTTGATCAGGGTCACACTGAACATTTTTTCTTTGCTTTTGGAAAATTTTATTGGGGTCACAGGATTATAGATTTAGAAGGGACTTCAGAGGCCCCTCTATTCTAACCCTCTCATTGACAGATGAGAAAGTGAGGCACACGTAAGTCAAGTGGCTCTCCCATAGTCAAATCGAGCTCCTGGTAGCTTTTGGGTTTTTATGCCATAGTACAGACATTTTCCAATATGCACCCTTACCCTCACCACTCTCCCCAACTCTTGCCATATGTAGACATTTAGAAAATCTTTTCTTGTAACAAAATAAAGTTAAAAATCAACTGGCACCACAACTAAGTCTCATAGTTCATGTAGCATTCTATAGGGCAACTAGGTGGTGTATTGGATAGAGCATAGGACTTGGAGTCAGCAAGATGTGAGTTCAAATTCTGCCTCAGACACTTGTGTCATCCTAGGCAAGTCACTTAACCCTGTTTACCTCAGTTTCCTTATCTGTAAAATGAGCCAGAGAAGGAAATGGTAGACCACTCCAATGACTTAGCCAAAAAACAAACAAACAAAAAAAAAAAAAACCCAAATGGGGTCACAAAGAGTCATATGTGATGGAGCAACAACAAAAACTTTCTATACCTGGAATCTCTCACCTCACTACTAAAAAGAGGGAGATGTGAAATCTATCCATCTGAGCCAATATTGGTCATTGATTTTAATCCTAGTTTAGTGGCCCTGTTTCTAGTATAGTTTTCCTTGACTTTATTTTAGTCATTTTGTATATTGTTTTCCTGTTTGTGCTTTCTTTACACTTTAGCAGATTTTTCAGAATACTTCATGGTTGTTCTTTTTTGCTAAATAATATTCCATTATGTTAATATGCTACAATTCATTTAGCCATCCCCTAATCCATGGTCATCTACTGTCTTTCCAGTTTAGTGCCACAACAAAAAGAGTCATGATGGATATTTTGGTTATATATGGAACTTGTCTTTCTGTGTTTCACCTCCTTAGGTTATATGACCAGTAGTGGCATTGTTGAATCAAAGGATATGATATGAAGAGCTTAGCAGATCTTCTTATTTAATTCCAAATTCTTTTCCATTGCACTGGTCTAATTGGGGGTACATAGATGTTTCTATTTAGGCAGTTGGAGCAAGGGAGTCTTTTTAAATTGTAAGTTCTTAGAAATGAGAGCTCTGAGAAAAGAGATAACTTGCTCAGTTTCCCAATCTATGAAATGGGGAAATTAATGCCTACAAAATACCTTCTTTGCAGGGTTATTTTGGAGTTAAATTTAAAAGTGTGTTAAAGTGTTCTGGAAAAATGTCAGCTATTGTTATAATAGTCATTTCCATGATAACTCTGCTGAGTTAACCTGAAATCCTGCATTTAGAAAATCAGAGCATATGTATTCTGAACTTTGCAATTTTCCTCTGCAAGGGATGGGAGGGAAAAGAGGGGGATTACCACAAGGCCAACATTCTCCAAACAAGAAGAAAGAGAAAGAGTGAATGAGGAAAGAAAAAGACATACTTACCTGTGTAGTTTTATGTATTTTTTTCAAACTACAAAATACATAGATATCATTGTCCTCTGTTATTATCTCATGGTAGGAATGTATTAGAGGAATCCTGTCCTGTCATATTAATTCCTGTTTTATCTTGGTTTTGGAAATATTTGTTTCTTTCCTACTTGTGCAAGTTATTTGACTACATAAAAGATCATTATAGAGCAACTGGGTATGTTCTTTAAGGACCAGAAGACCTCACTTTGGGAGTGGAAGAGGGACCCACCTTGTTGAGGATATATTGTGGATTGTGGTCTATCAGATCCTGGTTCAGGAATTGCAGACTGACCTTAAATATTCCTTTTTCTGGGCCTAGTTCCTTTTAATCCTGTTTTGGTCCTGGGTAGAGTTTGGGTTTAGAATTGTCTCTTACTGAAATATGTATACGTATAATATACAAGGTATAGTAGGTAGGTATGTGGTCAGAAAGGTGGGGGCTGCTCCTTTCATGAGAGGAGAACAATGGAAGAATCCCATCACCTCTTCCAGTAAGCTGCCTCTCCATGCATTCTCCCCTGTATTACTGTTTTTATACCAGGACCTTTTTTACTTGTCAGATGTGGTGTTCAAAACACTTATAATGCTAATTCCAGTATGTGTCATGGTAACATATATAAATTGCAACTTAGAAAATATAAGGATTTTTTCCACAGGTGAATAGAGGAGAAGGAGGGTGATTATGCCTTCCAGACATGAAGGATGGCATTAGTAAAGGCAGGAAAATATTGAAGGTGTTCATTCAACAGTGAATAGTTTAGATTGACTGAACCATATATTACATGAAGGGAAATAGTGAGAGAGAATTCTGAAAAGGCAAGTGGTAAAGTTACTAACTAACCAACTAACTAAGGGAGCCCCCTTTCACCACCTCATACTCTGGGAAGAGGAAAGAGATTAGGTTCACAGCTTTGCTCAGGTCCCATAGAGCACAGTATCAAGTAATTATACAAGTCGAGATAAAATGAAGACCTGAGTTAGGTCCATGACTGTGAAAGCAGAGAGGGATGTGAGTGAATCATCAGAGATAAAATTAACCAAATCTGCAGCTGGTTGGATGGGGCATAAAGGGAAAAGGACAGAGACCAAATCTTTAAAAATGATTCTCATTGGGGAAGAATTATGTTTTTAAATGATTCTAGTTTAAAAGAGAATTTGAAAGGGGCACTGAAAACTGAATGCTTATCAAGACTTTTGTCTTATGTTTCTTCATAAAGGATTTCAGACAGAAATGATGCTGCTAAAACTTATAAGGCCAATACCTTGGATAACCGACTAACTAATAGGTACAAGTATTTACTAACTTTGGGAAAAGGTTCAAGTATATAACTCTTCTCAGACTCACCTATCAATGTGTAAAGCTCCATTCTTACTAAATAAGGTCTCTTATAATTCATGTTTCTGGTATATGAAGGTTCAAGTATGAATGACCTTTATTTCAGGTCCATGGCCAAAGGAAAAGGAAAACTTTGTGGGGTCTTGGAAATCAAGTGAGCCCAGCTCTGGAGCTCATTACATTTACCACATGTATATTACTTTAGAAAACATTCTGGCAGCAAGAGTATTGACAAAAAATCATGTAAATGCAGATTTTACATTCTCATTACCAAGGAAAATGATTGAACACAGCTGCACAGCAAATAGAGCCATTTGGTAAAAACAGAAGCAGCTTTTTTTGGGGTGGGGGAAAAGAGACTTTGGAAATTCTCACAAGATTCAGCCATGATAGGGAGGGCACCTCTTGGTATTTATCTAAATACTTGTGCTTTCCTCTTTCCTCCACTCAAAGAATTTCTAACCTGTCATTATATTGGACAATCAAAATAGGAATGATTATAACACAGATGGTATTAATTATTCTTTGTTGCCACTTGTTTATTTCTTAAACTTTGGTGTTTTTCCCCCATCAGAGGCTTGTCCACATTCAGAACATCAGAAGCAACAAAGCCGTATGTACATTTCTACTGAAACTATATTTTAGAGCACAATATCTTTGTTTCCTTGTATGTATATTCAAGGTACTGCCTACCCTCACCTTCTACAATAACTTCAGACTCACAGTATAAGTTTTATATTCCTTCAAATAAATAAACATGAAATCTGGGTTCTCTGTCTTCCTATTTGTTCTCTCTCTCTGTCTCTCTCTGTCTCTCTGTCTCTCTCTCTCTCTCTCTCTCTCTCTCTCCCTCTCCCTCTCCTCTTCTCTCTTCTCTCCCCCTCCTCTGCCCTCCCTTTTCTTCTCCTCTCCTCTGACATCCTCTCTTCTTCTTTCCTCTCTTCCCCTTTCCTCCTTTGCCTTCCTCTCCTCTCTTTTCTTTCACTCTCCTCCCTAATTTTCTCCTTTTCTCCTTCCCCTGCTCTCCTTCCTCTCTCCTCCCGTCAAATCCTACCTCTAATACTTAACTACCTGTATGACCTTGGGCATATTACTTAACCTCCTGGAAACCTCAATTTCTTCATCTATAAAATGAAGCACTTAGACTAGATCAGGGGTGGGGAACCTGTGGCCTGAAGAGCACATGTGGTTCCTCTAGGTCCTCAAGTGCAGCCTTAATAAAGGAATTTGTTCTTTAAAACTTGAATTCAGTCAAAAGGCTGTCTGTACCCAAGGACTTAGAGGGCCACATGTGACCTCAAGGCCAAAGGTTCCCCATCCCTGGACTAGATGGCCTCTGAGGTTCCTTCTAACTCTCTGTCTATGAGACTAAGAACTAATGACTTCTTCCCATTTCTTCCTTATCCTTTTCTACTGGTTGTTGTCTGTTAATGCTTTTCAGTTTCATAATGTTCCTGGCCACCCCCACCACCTCCCTCCTGTTTGACTTCACTTCCCTGCAATTCTTTTATTAATAGAAATGGGACTCTGAAATCATGGTTCTCTAAAAGGGATGCCACAATTGCATTTAGATAAAATGGGTTTTGTCCAAAATATATGAATGGAAGATATGTAAAGATCCTGTCATGCCAAATTTTAATCCTCAATATTAATCTGTTTTCCTTCTTTCCTTTAAAACAATAAAACTTTCAACGCTTAAAAAACATGAAGATTGTATGAGAAAATGTAAACTTTTGTTATGAATTTTACTTTTAGAGTAATTTTTATAATTAATATATAAAAATTAACAAGCTGCTAAGATTATTTATGTCTATCCCCTTGTTTACTTTATACTATTTTTGTACATTAATTTTTTGTTGTAGGTGCTCATTTAGGGGGTCTTTCTCTCACTATCCCATATCTTTCTCTCCCTCCTCCTCCCCACTCCACAACCTAATCTCATGATGATTTCCAGTCATGTTTAATGTAAAACCAGTGTTTCTCAAGGAAGGTAGGTAAAGAGGCCAAGTGCAGGAACTGTTTATAGAGGTTGGGAGGGTGAGAGAAAGGATGGGTTTAAAGACAAGAAATAAGGATGTCATATTTTATCTTGGCCTCCTTGCTAACCCAGTTGTTACCATCAGCCAAGACCTTTTCTCTTCAAGTTCCCAAAAATACAAACCTTTTCTTTTTAAATACAGACCACCTGGAGCTTCTTTGAAAACCAGCACCACAACAGGCATCACTGCTGCTGCCCCTCCTGTCCCAACTCCTGTAAAGAAAAAGAGGTATTCAGTGTTTGTTTATCACTGGGAAAATATTTTTCTGATAACTTAGTTGTCCTTCCAAATCTAAATATTTCTCTACCTGGCTGTGTGAATTGGGCTTGTCGGGGATGGATGTTTAAAGTTTGTCTTTGCATCTTCTCCCCTCCCTTCTTCATCCCCAATTTCTCTATTGTTGTAGTCTTCCATGTCTCCCAAATGTCCACCCATGCCCTGGTGATGACCCACCTATTGCTTCCTGCCCAATGGGAAGAAGTATGGTATCATGTGAGGAGTACTATACCATGAAGAAAAATCTGAGTTCTAGATCAATCTCTGTCTTTAGCTATGTGAAATTGAGTGTTTCATTGACTCTTCTGGGCTTTAGTTTCCTTATTTGTAAAATCAGTGTGTTGGATTTAGACTAGATCTCTGAGCACCATGGTATAGGGGGATAAACAGTGGCTCCAGATTAGGATTCCTTGGGTTCAAAGCTTGCCTTTTATGCTTACTATGTGAGTGACCTTAGACAATCAATAATTAATCACTCAGCATGTCTTTATTGTCTATTAAGTGCTAGGAACTAGAGATGTAAGTACCAAAGATTGAAAAATTCATTACTAGTATTCTACTTACATTCTAATGGAGACAATAAGTACATATAAAATATATAGCATAAATATAGAGTTAATATATGCATACATATAACTATAAACACACAAAGTGGTCACATATAAGGTGGTTTGGAAGGGAAGACATTGGCAAATGTGGAGGATCAAGAAAGGCTCCTATTGGAAAACAGTGCCTAAGATATGTCTTAAAGGAAGAGAAAGCCTTTATGAGATGGATGTAAAGAGAGGTGCATTTCAGGCCTGGGAAGAGACAATGAAAAGGCACAGGGATGGGACATGGACTGCTGACATTGAATGACAAGGAGAGAAAAGGTAAGTTTTGAGGGCTTGTGGAATACAAGTCACTTAATCTCCTTAGGTCTCAGTTTCATCATCTGTAAAATGGGGAAAGAGGTTGAACTAGCAGACCTCTGAGATACCTGCTAGCTCTAGCTTTATGATATTATGATGCCTTCTATTCAATTAAATCTTTGATATAGCAAATTAGTAGCTATCCTGGAACTAGAATCCACATCCTTTCCTTCCTAATGCATTGCATTACACCATAAATCTTAATAGGAACCTTCTAGCGACAATGCCCTAAACTTCAAAATAACATTGATAGTGGAAACAGATCATTATGTCATTTTAGTAGGGCAGAAACTTTGGGTGCAAGTAAACCTTTCCTAAGAGCCCTTAAATGATGCTACCTAAGTAGCTACTTTCTCTGCCATGTATAGACTGGCTAGTTTTGATAACAACTGTATAGAGAGGAATCTTGGGTAAAAATTTCTGTATTCCTGTGATCATTACCATCGTTTTCTCTGATTAGGTCCTGCTTTATGGTAAGATGGGGATAAGGAGCTGGACCTGTAATTTCATTTTCATAAAAAATTTCTGTAATGAACTCCCTCTGGCAATGCAGGTTTGAACCTTCTCTAACTGATAGTCTTAGAGAGTTGCCTAGAAGACTGGAAAGGTTCATTGACTTGGTGAGGGTCATATAGCCAGTATGTATCAGAGGTAAGACTTGAACTTCTTGACTACAAGGCCAGCTCTCAATTCATATGCCTTTGCTACCTTTGATAAGACCCATTTATCCAACAGGTATAGAACAATCAATAAACCTGTAAAGCCAGAAAAGAAGAAAAGACTGAGGAATTCCATGCTATAGACACAACAGTACAGTATTAGTGGGCCAGAAACCAAATAGTAATAATAAAAGACACAATGATGATTCATGCCTAGCTCTCATGCTTGTGACTATTGCTTTTCTTGGAGAAATTAAAAAAAAAAACACTTTAGTAAGTCCAGCACCATAGTAACTTCAGTTCTTTGGCCCCTCAAGCCTAGAGCTACAATAGTCCTTAGAGGCCAGTTAGTCTAATCTGCCACCCATTACAGGGGTCTCTTCTGCAGTGCCCCTCATACATGGTCATTGAGCATTTACTTCAACACTACTATTGGCTGGAAATTTGCTACATTGTAAACAAAGCATTATTGGAACAGTTTGAATGTTTAATATGTCAAAAGATTGAGTTGAAATGTGAATCACTAACTTTTCACCCATTTGTCCTACTTCTCTCCTTTGTTGTGATAAAAAAAAATAACATCTCCTACTGCATGACAACCTCTCATATATTTGAAGATAGCTATTATGGTTGCCCCAATCTTCTTCTTCCACCAGATTAAACATCCTTAGTCCTTACAATTGTTCTCCATAGAGTATGTTTTCCAGACCCATCATTTTCCTGTCTATCATCCTTTGGACACTCTTTATTGCTTTACCCTTTAATCTTTTTGCTGGACCTCTCAGATGCTCCTGTCAATCCAAAGGGTAATTAAGTGAGGTTTCATTTTTTTTTTATTGGCAAAAAGCTTTCTACACTAAAGGTGACACAATTTAGGTCCTGAGTTTGATTCTTTTTATGTTCAGTCATTATTTTTTTTGACACTATCATAACTACGTCTTATTATATAATGTCCAAAGGAAACCAGAAAATTGATTTCAATGTAGAAAGCATGAATGTATCATGAATATTTTCCATTTTATTTATAAGAATTGGTACTTGTAAAAAAATAACCTAATATAAAATAATTTGTCTTTTTGTCTGCCAAATGTTGTAAGTTGATCCTTTGGGATTAGATCTTCTGAAAATTCTGTTTATAATATGTATTCTTTCTTAACAGACAATCCTGGTTTCCACCACCACATCCAGGGTATAATGCCACCCAGAATACAGCAGGAAATAGAAGGTAAGGAAGAAAGGCAAAACTAATTTGCTGGGTAATTTTATAGGAGCATTGGTCCTATTTAAAAAAAAAAAACAACTGTTGTTTGAGATACTTTGGAATATTGTTGCTATTCAGTTGCTCAGCTTTGTCCTCTTTGTGATCCCATGGACCATAGGATGACAGGCCCTTCTATCCTCAACTATCTCTTGAAGCCTGTCCAAGTTCACATTCTTTGTTTCTATGACACTAGCTATCCATCTCATTCTCTGCTATGCCATTTTCCTTTCTCAACATCAGGGTCTTTTCCAATGAGTCCCAACTTTTCATTATGTGGCCAAAGTATATAAACTTCAGCTCCAGTATTTGACCTTCCAGTGAATAGCTTGAATTAATTTCTTTAAGTATTAGCTCTGATTCATTTGACCTCCTTGCTGTTCAAGGGACTCTCAAAAGTCTTCTTTAGTACCATGATTTGAAAATGTGGCACTTTCCAACTCTTACAGCCATGCATTTCTATGGGAAAAATCATAGCTTTGACTATACAGACCCTTTTCAACAATATAATATCTCTGCTTTTTAGTATATGATCCATATTTCCCATAGCTTTCCTTCCAAAGAGCAAGAGTCTTTTAATTCCATGGCAGCAGTTGCCATCTGCTGTGATCTTTGCACCCAAGAATATAAAATCTGATATTGCTTCCATTTCTTCTCCTTCTAATTGCCAGGAAGTGATGGAACCAGTTGCCAAGATCTTAGTTTTTTAAAAGCTTTATGTCAGCTTTTACACACTCCTCTCATCAAGAGGCTTCTTTAATTCTTTTTCACTTTATGCCATCAGAATGGTATCACCAGCTTATCTGAGATTATGGATATTTCTTTTGGCAACCTTAATTCTGGCTTTTGATTCATCCAGACTGGCATTCCATATGATGAACTCTGCATGCAAGTTAAATAATGGGACAAAATAGTCTTGTATTACTCCTTTCCCAATCTTAAAGTAATCAGTTGTTCCATGTTTGGTTCTAATTATTGCTTCTTGACCTTCATACTAGTTCCTTAAACAAGTAAGATCATATGGTACTCCCATCTCTTTGAGGACTTGACACATTTTGTTGTGATCCACACAGTCAAGTGCTATAGTGTAGTCAGAGAAGAAGTAGATGTTTTTGTTTTTCTGGAATTCCCTTGCCTTCTCCATAATCTAACAAATGTTGGCAGTTTGGTCTCTGGTTCTTGTACGTCTTTGAAAATCAGCCTGTTCTGGTAATTCTCTGTCCACACATTGCTGAAACTTAGATTACAAAATATTAAGCATAATCTTGCTGGTGTTTGAGATGAACACAACTTGATAAGTTTGGGAATTTGAATATTCTTTGTCATTGCCCTTCTTTAGGGTTGGGATATAAACTCATCTTTTCCAATCCAGTGGCCACAGTGGAGTTTTCCAAATTTGCTGTCACATTGAATGCAGCACTTTAACAGCACTATCTTTTGGGATTTTAAATAGTTCATTTGGAATTCTGTCACCTCCACTAGCCTTATTATTAGCAATGCTTCCTAAGGCCCTCTTGACATTGTTCTCCAGGATTCTGGCTCTAAATCAGTAACCACACCATCATGGTTATCACTGATGTTAAGATCTTTCTTGTATAGTTCTGTGTATTCTTGTCACTTCTTAATCTCTTCTGCTGCTCTTAAGTCTCTATCATTTTTTTTTGTTTTTGATCATGCCAATTTTTACATGCAACATTAATTTGATATCTGATCTTCTTTTTTCTTTTTTTAATTATATTTAAAAACAATTTTCCACCCATTTAAAAAAATTTTGAGTTCAAATTCTTTCCTTCCCTTTCCTCATTACCCATTGAGAAGGCAAGCAGTTTGATATAGGTTACACATGTACAGTCATGTAAAACATATATTTTCATATTAGTCATGTTGTGAAAAGAAAACAGAGAAAAAGAAAAAAACAAGAAAATAAAGAAAGTTTAGGGAAAAATTATGCTTTAATCTGTATTCAGACTCCATTGGTTCTTTCTTTGGAAGCTGATAACATTTTTCTTTGTAAGGACTTCAGAATTATCTTAAGTCATTGTATTACTGAGAATAGCTATGTCAGGAGTGGAGAACTTGTGACCTGGGAACCAATGTTCTAGGTCCTCAAGTATGGCCCTTGGATTCAGTAGGAGGGCAGCACTTTAGGACCTAGAGGGCCACATGTGGCCTCTAGGCTGCAGGTTCCCTGCCTCTGGGCTAAGTCATTCACTGTTGATCATTGTCCAATATTACTGTTATTAAGTATAATGTTATCGTGGTTCTGATCACTTTATTTTGCATGAGCTCATGTAAGTCTTACCAAGATTTCTGAAAGCATTCTGCTCATCAGTTTTTTTTTTTTTATTAAGCAATTGGGGTTAAGTAACTTGCTCAAGGTTACACAGCTAGTCATTATTTATGTATGGGTGCTCATTTTCTGAGGCCGGATTCGATCTCGGGTCATCCCAACTCCGAGGCCAGCACTCTTACTCACTGCGACACCTAGCCGCCCCGCTCATCAGTTTTTTATTACAGAATAGTAGGTCCATCACTATGATATACCAAAACTTATCCAGCCATTCACCAAATGATGAGTGTCCTCTCAATTGCCAAGTCTTTGCCACTAGAAAAAAAAAGAGTTGCTATGAATATTTTTGTATACATAGGTCATTTTTTTTTTTTTAAATTTTCTCTGGAAGGAAGGCCTAGTGGTTGTATTTTCTGGGGCAAAAGGCATGCACAGTTTTATAGGCCTTTAAGCATAGTTTCAAGTTCCTCTCCAGAATGGTTAGATCAGTTCACAACTCCACCAATAGTATATTGGTGTCCCAATTTTCCCACATCCCCTCTAACATTTGTCATTTTCCTTTTCTGTTATATTAACCAATCTCTTAGGTGTGAGGTGGTACCTCAGAGTTGTCTTAATTCATATTTCTCCAATAAATTGTCATTTAGAACATTTATTCAAATTTTTATGGATAAATTTGATTTATTCATCTGAAAACTGCCTGTTTATATCCTTTGACCTTTTATCAATTGTAAAATGACTCATATTCTCATAAATTTGACTCAGTTCTCTACAAATTTGAGAAATGAAGCCTTTGTCAGAATAATTTGCTATAAATCCCCCCTTCCCCAGTCTTCTGCTTTCCTTCTTATCTTGATTATATTGGTTTTGTTTGTACAAAATCTTTCTAATTTAATGTAATCAATATTACCCATTTTACACCCCACAGTGCCCTCTCTTTTTTGTTTAGTCATAAAGTCTTCTCTTATCCATAGATCCGAAAGGTAAACTATTTCATGCCCCCCTAATTTGCTAATTGCATCACCTTTTATGTCTAAATCATGCAATTCATTCTGCTACCTGCTTCCATTTTATGGGTGAGTTAATCTCATTCACAGTTATAATTTACTTACTGTGGATTTCCCTCCATTCTACTATTTCCCACAATTTCTTTCTCTCTCTCTCTCCATCTCTCTCTGTTTCTCTGTCTCTGTCTTTCTCTTTCTCCCTCTCTCCTTTCCCCTCCTTTCTTTCTTCAAAAGTGTTTTGCTTCTGACCACTGCCTTCCCCAATCCATCCTACCTTGTATCAGCCTGTCCTCCTAACTCTCTGTAGGATAAGACAGATTTCTATGCCCAACCGAATGTGTATATTATTCCTTCTTTGAGCCAATTCCAATGAGAACAGGAGTCGAGCATTGCTCACCACCACCCCACATTCCCTCTATTGTAAAAGTTCTTTTGTACCCTTTTTATGTGATATAATTTATCCCTTTCTATCTCTCCCTTCTACCCTCCTCCACTATATTCCTCTTTATCACCCCTTAATTTTAATTTTTGGATATCATTCCATCATAGTCAATGTTTCTCCACCTTTGACTGCAAAGCATATAATTAGTCTGATTTTGATATTGATGATCTGATGACATTTATATGTGGAGTTGCTGTAGCAGCAAGTACTCCAACATCCCCAGGGTGGCTGCCAACACAGGTTCTTAGATCTGCTTTTCTAAAGGAAAGCAACTCAAAATGTGTTAACAAGCTTACTTTAATCAATCAAATGTATATCATTTACCTAGTTCAGGGGAAAAAAGTCAGCACCCTGAACTCCAATGTATACAGAACTTACAAGACAGAGAAACAAACAGATCAAAGCAGACAGGCTTCCAAAACTGTCCCAACATCACAGTTACCAGAGAGGGAAGCATCAACACCTGGGTTTTCAAAGCCAGGGGGTGGGGGTGGGGGTGTGTGTGGCTCTCAATGGCTGCCCAGAGTCTCATCTGGTCAAATCACACAACACTTCTCAAAGTAAGCCCCAAAGCAAAGCCTCACATCAGGGATTATAAAGCCTTCTCCTGGGTCAGAGAATGTAACCACCCTCTTGACCCACTGCCCAATCACACAGAATCAAGGTGTAAGCATTCCTGAAAACCAAACCTCCTGCCACAGGCTCCATGTGACCACATTTGGCCTATTAGGGGGCAGAGTATATTTTCAAATCAAGGAAGGTTCTCAGAGTCTCTGAAGCCCACCAATGGGCCTAGGGGCAGGGAAGATCTTAAAATTTGCATTTCCATTACAGTTGCCTTTTCTGTTGTCTTGGCAGAATATTAAAATAACTTACCTGTTATTCCCATTATCTTTTGATTTCCAACTTTAGTATTCCAATCCTCTATGATGAATGTGACATCTTTTTTTGGTGTTATTTCTAGGAGATGTTATTTCTAGGTCTTTAAAGAACTGATCTTTGGCATCCGTAGTTGGATCATAGGTTTGTATTACTGTGATGTTGAACAGTTTGCCTTGGATTCAAACAGATATCATTTTATCATTTTTGAAATTATTTCCTAGTACTGCTTTTCTCACCCTTTTGTTGACTATGAGGGCTACTCTATTTCTTCTAAGGGATTCTTGCTTATAGTAGTAGATGTGATGATCATCTGAATTATATTTGCTCGTTCCCATCTATTTAAGTTCTCTGACACCAAGTCAATGTTTAATCTTCCATCTTTTATTTGACCATATTCAGCTTACCTTGGTTCATAGATCATACATTCTAGTATAGTCTTTATTGATTGATGGGTGAATATTGATCTTTATAGCATCAGTCTTTTGTCATCAGTCTCATATGCAGCTGAATTTCCTTTCAGCTTTTGCCCAGTTGCTTCATTCTTTCTGAAGCTACTTGTAGTTCTCCACTCTTCCTCAGTAGTATGTTGGATGCCTTCTGACCTGAAAGGTTCACTTTCCAGTGTTATATCTTTTCTCATTTTTTTTTAAAAGCAATTGGGGTTAAGTAACTTGCTCAAGGTTACACGGCTAGTCATTATTTATGTGTGGGTGCTCATTTTCTGAGGCCGGATTTGATCTCGGGTCATCCCAACTCCGAGGCCGGCGCTCTTACTCACTGTGCCACCTAGCCGCCCCATCTTTTCTCATTTTGATACTGTCCATGGGGTTTTCTTGCAAAGGTGCTGGAGTAGTTTGCCATTTCCTTCTCCAGTGAATCACTTTTTTTTAGAATTCTCCACTATGACTTGTTCATCTTGGGCAATCCTGCATGTCATAGCTCATAATTTCATTGAACTATGCAAGCTTCTCTGCCACAGTAATGCAGTGACTCAGGAACATATACTTTGGAATATATTGAAGGTAAATACAAAGCCCTAACTTGGCTACTGTGTCACTCTTGGAAGTTGGGTGTGACATATGGTCATCCCAGTCATGCACTGACCTGGAAAAAAACTGGGAAGCATATGGTAAAGACAGAAAATGGAATTCAACACCAAGCAGTGGTTAGATGTATTAAAAGTTCCTGGTACACAATTGCTCTTGTCATATAATAGATAAAGCAACATGGGCAATATGATATTACATAACAATTTAAAATATAGATCACATAGAAGACACTTTTATTATGGGACTGCTATGACAATCACTTCAGCATCCACTCAACAAACGTTTGTTAAATACTATCCTCAAGACTATTTTTAAAATTGCTATCGTCAGGACACTGTATTGGACAATGAGGTGATACAAACATAAAGAAGTCCCTTCCTTTAATGAATTTACAATCTCTCTGGAAAGACACACACACACACACACACACACACACACACACACACAAATTATATACAATTGAATAGCAAAAGTGCATTACTGATCTATCACCAGATGCTATGAAAGTTTTTAGGAAGACAAGCCTACTTCTGGTTGGAGAGAATCAGTTAAGGCTGGAACTAAGCTGGGCCTTCTTGAAAGGTGAGTCAAAATGTCAACAGTAGAGATGTGGAAAGGAGAGCATTTCAGATGTGAGCTCTTTGTTTAACTCTTCTATCACCCCAGATATTTTTTATGTCAGTTCTATTTTCCTCCTTTTATTGTTATTCCTGCCATCCTAGATAAGACATTAATTATCTCACTTCTGGGCTACTTCAGTAGTTTTCTAATTGGTTCTATTATGTCTCATTGTTACTCAGAAATCTTCATGTTATGATGCTGTTATACTAGTACTATCTTCTTAGCTGGCCTTTCAAGAGCCTTCAGAATCTGGGCCCAGCCTTCCTTCCTGGATTCTATCTTCCTCTACTCATTATATGTACCCTATTGTTTTGCCAAATTGGACCACCCCTTGTCTAAATACAATTTATACTGTTTTGTCTCCCTTCTTCTGCTCTTGCTCTTCCATCCCTTCGAAATGTTCTTTTCCGCCATCTCCATGTGTTGGAAAACTACTCATCCTTCAAGACATTACTTGAATAACAATTTAAGTTAGTTGGTTGTTGTCCTTAGTTCCACAAGAGGACCAAAATGACATCACTATGCTAGAGTCAAGTTTCAGTGTGTCTGACTGTGGTCATCAGAACAATATGGTCTTGGAATGTTCTATTACAGGTTGGACACGAACAGTCCCTGTGAAAATTTGGAGTGGATACTCTAAAATATACATATAAAGAAAATATACTTGGATAACAATTCAAGTGATTCTTCTCTGAACCATACTCCTCCCCCTAGTCCCCCTTGCCATGTGATAAGATTGCTCTCCTACCTCCTACAGTACCTTGTTCATTTGTCTTTTATGCCATGTGTTACATTTTTACCTTATGTTACAGGTGTGTATAATAATTTTCTCTACTAGAAGAATAGGAGCTGTCTCCTGGTCTCTTTATCTTTCACAATTACTAGCCTAGCCCCTTGCACACAATAGATACTCAGTAAGCATTTAGCTGAATGAGTGAATGAATGGCTTCATTTGGGATAAAAAGGGGGAGTTGAGGGAGCAATTTCTGAGGATTTGAGGGTGCAGTGTCTAATATTCCCTTTGGAAAAGTCAATCTATTTTTAAAATAGTGTTTTGTTGATATGTTTTAAGATTGCCTAGATTATCTCCACTGTAGCTCTTTTTCTGTGGCCATCTCTTGTAACAAAGAACTTTTTATTTAAAATAAAAAGCAAGAACAGAAAAATTTTTGCAACATCATTCCTCTCCTCTCCTCTCCTTGCAAAGGAATTGGGGCATATCTTTTCACATCTCTTCCTCAAGGCTGAGCTTGTTCTTTATAATATTTCAATATTTAAAAGATTTTTGTGGTTCTTTCCATTTACATCATTGTATTTACTGTATATAATGTTTTCCCAGCTCTGCTTAATTCACTTTGTGTCAGTAAATGTAAATCTTTCCATGCTTCTCTATCTTATTTATTCTTCTATGTGCAGTCAGATTTGCTTGGTATTATTAGCCACTGTTGCCCTTGAGAACACAGATACCATTTTTTCCTCATCCTATATACGCTTACCTATTGAAATGTGCTTAGAGTCAGTAGGAGCTGGTATGTGGGATGTTCAATGGCCACAACGAGAATTCCCATATTAATTATTCAACTACATAAGGCTTTAGTGGAAGAGATGAGATAAACCCTCCCCCTCATTCTCAGAGCTGCTTGCCCTGTGGAGCTCTTTGTTAATGCTATCCTATTAGAGAAGGAGGAGTGGGAATGGCAATGAATACAAGTAAACAATATTCTGGTTTAAACATCTGATTGTTTAATGGGTTTGTAATTCCCAGCTTGATCTAATTGGGATAATTCCCAAATAATATCTGCTATTTATGATTTCAGTTATCTACGTCATGGTATAAACAGTAGTCTATAAATGGAAAGAACCACACACCAAAAAAATTTTTTTCTAATGTAACAAAATTATAAAGATCAAGCAGGACTCAAATAAAGAAATATGACAACTCCTTCTCACCCCCAACATACCCCTCTATGGTGGCTATGGCTGGAAAGAAGAGATCAAAAGAGAGATGTTGCAAAGGTAGAATTGGTAAGACTTGGCAAGTGGTTGGCTATAGGGAGGACAAAGGAAGGAAGAGTCGAGGACGGCGCTGAGTTTGCAAACCTAGAGGACTGGAAGAATGATGGTACCCTCAACAGAAATAAGGAAATTGGAAGGAGGAAGAGGTGGCAGCTAAGTAGGGAAGAATGATTTCCATGTTGGACATGTTTGCTCTGAGGTTTTGGTCTTTCTCAAGGAAAAAAATAAGAGAAGACAACCTAGGAATTCTGAGATTCAACATTTTTTTATCCCAAGTATTTCTGTACCCACCCAGTGTTAACCTGATAGAAACAGCCAACAATTGCTATTCACAGTCTTAACCATATGCTTCCAAATTTCTTATTTTATTCCTCTATTCACTATTAATCTATTAATGTAAACCATTATAGGCAACTTATTTTATAACCTGACTGCATATGGAACTGAAGGGCTATTCACAAGCTCACTTTTCATGTTCCCAATTCAATTGAACTAGTTGAGATATGCCTGCAGAAAAAAGACATTTGGCTGTTGGCCCTGGCAATTTATGGTTTATTGGTTGTGATTCAACCGGGGAAAGGAGATGAATTATAATCCTTCTTCTGCACACTGGCTGACATCCATAGCACCGAAGCTAAGGACAAAAGGTTACTATCAGAGCAGATCGATCAGTTTAAACATTCATTCCTTTTTTAGAGTCATGGATGATACATTTAGTAGGTACTATAAAACTTTTCTTTGTCAGGAGGGGCAACACTACTTCAGATTTACCTGCTGAGAAGGAGAGAGTCATATTAATACAACAATAAAACTCTTGATTTTTAAAGCACTTTTCCTTTGAGAAACTTGAAACTACAGCTTCTCTTTCTTACTTTTTAATGTTTCTTGTTATGCTGACAGGTAAGAAATGACTTTTTAGCAAACTTGGCTAGATTTTTAAAATTAGCTTTCTGATTGACTTAATTTTTTTCTTCTCTGACTTCACACATGTGCAGAGCTCCATTATCTTTAAAAAACAAAACCCCAAACCTAGTACCTTCCCATGGCCCCCTTGTTCTTTCTCACTGACTCCATTTCCTTTCTTCTTTTCATTTTAACTCTTTAATAAGCAGTCTATGCCTCCTACCTTTATTTCTTCTCTATCCAATTGTTGCTTCCTTCTGTTTCTGTCAGTGGTCTAGGTAAGACCTTTATCATCCTATGCCTTATGCTAGTGCAATGTCCTACTTATTAATATTCATGCTCTCCCCAATCAAATCTACTTTACAAATCTTTGCAGTTTAATCTTCCTAAAAAATTACATCATGCATCATGTTAACATGTCCTACTCAAAAATCTTCAGTGCCTTTAGGAATTATCTCATGGTTCAAACTCTGTACCCTGGCATTTGAGATCCCAAAAGACCATCCCTAGCTTTACATACTATGTATAAGCCTTCTAACCAGTGGTATATTGGTTAATGTTTAATGATTGGCTCTTTGGGGTAGGGGGTGAGAAGAGCATTACACACTTTTTAGTTTAATTTGTACTATTAACATTTTCTCCATTACTTTCTTAAGTCTGGAAATTAACAAAACAATAAACAATCCCTGATTTTTCATGACTGATATTTCTGATGTGTAAATGCTTATGCTGAAAATTACCAATTAGTTCTCAAGAACCTTTATTAGGTGACTCTAGCACAGACCTGCTTCTAACCTAGTCAAACTAATCTACTTAGATGATTGATATCCTTTTGCCCTCCTTAACAATGCTCTCTTCCTTCTTTTCCACCCATTCAAATCCTACCCATCCAAAACTTTAGCTCAAATTTCACTTTTTCCCCACATAGTTTTCCCAGCAAATTATATATAGTCTCTCCCTCTCCTGAATTTACAGTGATTATTATCTCTATCATTTATTTGGCAATTAATTTTCCTGAGGAGACTATATCTCCTGTCTTCAGTCTATTTATAATTATTCCCTGGGTTGTGTGCTTAAGATGTGATCCATGATTATTAATGCAGCACTTTTTAAAATGCCTACTTCATCTCAATCTCCCTTTCTTTGCTGATCTTTGCTGGTGTTCATCTAACATTGTTGTCAATGGAACCATGGAGATCGGTCATTTCTAGCCTAATGCTATGAGAGCTAAAACTCCTTATTGTAATGCATCCTCCCTATAAACAAAAATCCAAGAAGGTATGATAAGTTTAGGTATTATTTCAGAAAAATTATCATTCTTATTTGAACAGTAGGTAAGAATGCTGGAGCTAGAGTCAGAAAGATTTGGGTTTCACATCCAATTTCTGACAGTCATTAGTGTGAATGTGTTCCTCACTCACTCTTCTGAACCTCACTCAGTTCTGTAAGTCAGGGGTATGGAAACTTGCAGCCTGGAGGTCACTTGTGGCCTGCTAGGAAGTGTGGCCCTTGGATTCAAAGGATTAAGGATCCAGAGGGTCAATGAAGTTTGGATTCAGTCAAAGGGACTCACTTGAGGACCTAGAGGGCCAGGCCACAGGTTCCCCATCCCTACTCTATGTCTTATCCGCTGAGTCATAGACACATTACAGTATGCAACACAGAAATTTGTTTATTAACATATAGAACTATAAGTCAAGGAATCAAATCACCTAGTGTAATACATAAGTTAGTCAATGAAAAAAGTTATTAATTATTGTATCCCCTGAACTTTCTATGTACAAGGGACTGTAATTAAGTGTAGAGAATACAAATACAAAGAGCAAGCCTGTCTAGGCTCTCATTCTAATAGAGGGAGATGATGTCTAAGAAAATGAGAGCAAGGGAGGAGTGTTTTCATTTGAAAAAAATCACAGGGATGGTGTATGAAGCCACAAAGGAGAAGATTGATATACACACCTTTTCTACTAGTAATGGCAGTTGAGCTGATTATGGCTCTAGAACTGGAATGTAGTACATGGGAAGGTGGGGAGAATAGAGAGGGTTAGCCAGATTGTAAAATGAAGTATGTCTGGGGCCAGCTACATACAGCAGGGCATATAAGGCATTTACAGCCAGGACAGTGAAGCCTAGTATGGGAGTTTCAGAGCCCCAAGGGCATGGTCTCTAGTGTCTAGTCTCTGGTCTCTGATCTGTTATCTCCTGGAGGATACAATAGGAAAACAGTAGGCAAGAATGTGAATAGGGTGTATTTGAGAAAGAAATATAGAATAGAAGAGAAATGTAAAATTTGGTGAATAATGAAAATTATTGGATACTGTTGAAATATATAATTGGGAAATAATCCTTTACTCTCTCCTCCTCCAACTCTTACTGTTTCCTCCCCTGATATGTACTGCCATTATGATATTTATCAAGAAGTTCTCCCTCCAGAGAAAATTAGCTTTCAGTAATCACTAGTGTACATATTTGTTTTTTTAGTTGTTCATCTATTTTCAAACTTAGAGTCATTTTGGAAGATTAATAACATTCATTAGTCCTGAAGAAAGTAAGAAATGATTGCATAGAAAGGTTCTTTTAGGAAGAATTATTTACTGATATATTATAGGAAGATCAGTTGGAATAAAATGTTTCCCCCAGTCTCTCTGTCATATTTTCCCACAAGTATATAAAGAGTCCAGGAGAAAATTGGATCAAGCCTACAGCACACATGGCAAAAAGGGTAACTCTTAACTCCTAGAAGTCCTTTTACTTGGTCTTCAAGATGTTCCTCTTAGAGGAGGGGATCCAGTTTCTTAGTTCAGAATAACAAATACAATATATTACTTTCTTTTAGGCAAGTTAATAATATTGTCATTGTTTATATTAGAAGATAGCATAAAGAAAGGCAGTGTGGGAAAATGAATAAGGAACTGAGCTTGGGGACCAGAAGACCTAAACTGGAGTCCTGACCAGAAGGAAGTATATGGCCCTGGGCAAATCTGCTAATCTTCTAATGCCCCCAGGGAAATCTCCTGGAGTAAGGCCTCAGTGCCCCCACCTCAAGTCAATGAACTTTTATTAAGTGTTCTGTGCAAGCCTTTGTGTTAAGTTCCAGAAATACAAATATAAGTAGAAAGAGACAGTCCCTGTCCTCAAGGAGCTTACATTCTAGGCAATACATAAAAGTGGGGAATGAAGGTACTTGGCATGGTGACAATTTTAGAGGAGGTCCAGAAGGTGAGTCAGAATTATAGCCTGGAGAGGAGTGAAAACATAAGTGTCTTCCTTAGGGGTTCTGGGAGGGACCAGCCAATGGGTGTAGAGATAGAAGTATTTCCAATGTGTGAAACATAGAGATGCAGTGAGCTTCCAGGGTGGAGAGGTTTATGAGACATTGTAGAAAATGTCTGAGGGGAAAATCAGGAGTGCAACCTGGAGAGATTCCCTGAGGGACTCTCTAAAAGCATAATTCCAATTTTTATTCAAAGCAACCTTGGACCACTCACCTATCTATACTTTGGCTCAAAAGCCCTTAGCACAAAAAAATGTTATGCAACTTTTCCTCTCCACCCTCCATTCCATTAAATCAAAATAAGGCATATGATTCAGGCTTCCAAATGCGGATGGATGACTGATAACCAAAGGTCCTTTCAGAAATTTGCTGAGAAGTGAATATACAGTACTCATTTACCTGTGCATACTCAAAAACATGATCTACTCTGGTCAGTCGGTGACTGCAAAATAAATAATAATAGGGAAAACACATAGTAGTTTCTAGAATAATGGTCAAAATGCAAAGAAGAAAATGTTTCTGATACTAATTTTCACCCCCAATCTCCCAAGTATCTGACAACAAAATCGCAATAATTCCTTAATTAAATTCTTTCTATATACCATCTTAATCCTTTTTTTCTCACTTGTTTCACATATTTTCCTCCTTCTCCTCCTCCTATCCTTTCCAGTTAGCTGATTGGTGAACAATTAAAAGAAAAATCCTTGATCGATTTGTGAGTTGCCATGACAACCTTGCTCTGCAGCTATTTTTTGACTGTAAACCATAAATGATGCTTTAAAAAAAAACCTGCCATGAAACTATCTCCTTATTACTTTAATATTGTTAACCCTTTGGGTACCAGTTCATTTACAAATCTAATAATATAACAAGTAAAAATACCAATATTTGATCAACTGGAATCTGTTTTACATTAACTTATAATGTTTTATGAATAAAAAGGTTCTGTGATAAAATCTGTTAGCCAAATTGGAGACTGTGTGAGATTTGTATTCATGTTTTAATGTACTCATAGATTATTCATTAACTTTTGCAATAATTATTTTAGTGTTTACAAATACATGTACATTTTGGTTTTACATTTTAAAAATAATTTTATGCATGGAAGATGACCCAGAATCATCAAATTAATATGCTAACACATGTTGTTATTGAGAACATCTCTCTTTAGTCCTGGAGGCATAATAAATGCAATTCCCAGTTTACAAACAGAATCATTGAATTTAAGAGTTGGAAAGTAACTAAGGATGAACTATTTCATTTTTAGATGAGAAAACTGAGAAGATAAGAGAAAAAAGACAGCAAATTTGTTAAATAACTAAGTCTAAAACCCAAGTCTATTAACGATTGGCAGTGTTTTTGTTCAACTATACCATGCTCTGATTTTTTTAAAAAATCTGGTGCATTTTTGTTTCCTTGGACTGAAAGTGCTTGCAATACCCCGATAGCTCCTTTCTTCATTTTTTGTATGCAAAAGCCGTCTCCTTCTGCATACAGATGTATGGACCTTATATGTTTGAGGATACAGGCTTTTGCCCTCCATTATTTTACAATAATGAGCAGTGTTGACTTCTGATATTTTGAACTTCAGTTTATTGGCCTTTCTGAGAGGAACTGAAACAGATGGAAAGAGCTGAATTTCTCTGATTTTTTTGCATGAACGAGGCAAAATAACAGTTGATCTGCATATTGAGAAAATTCTTAATATAGTTTTATTATGAAAAAAGAAACCCTGCCTCTGATGACAAGTGATCCTGCCTGATAGGTTTCCATTACAAGCATGAGATTGTTAAATAACAGATGACTTTTCTTGCCAATTTGTCAAAAAGTCTTAAAAATAATTTAGCAGTCAATAACTATTTTTCCAATCTGAAAAGCTCTAAGTAATCCAACATGGAGTCTGGGCGTCCTTAATATTTACTGTAAAGGCATTTTCTATTTAATATCACTAACTGGTTCTGCAAAACCATGATACTAGGTGAAACATCCTTGTAGTGAATGCTATTTCCATGAGAATCAAATCATTATTATGAGATAACATTGTTGGTTGGTCAAAAATCCTACTATAAAAGGTTAAATTAGTCCTTTGTAGGAAACTGGAAAAGGGCAATCTCATTATGCCTTTTTTAAAAGCAATTTCTTCTTTCCCTTATCTCAGGGACAGAGGTTTTTCACCTAGCAGATGAGGGCAATGGAGATCCACTCTAAACGTCCCCCTTCACATTTGGGGTTGGCTTATGCATATGTGTGTGCAGGCTTCCTCTCTGCTATGTTAATTTCCTCTCCCTATTCCTCATCCCAGATGCCAGGCAAAGAATTCAAGGAAAAGCAGTAACAGTAATAGCAATAAATCATTGTTGTTATTAACTTGTTTCAGTCATGCCTGACTCTCCATGATCCCAATTGGGGTTTTCTTGGCAAAGATCCTAGAGTAGTTTGCTATTTCATCCTCCAGCTTATTTTACAGATGAGGAAACTGAGGCAAATAAGGTTAAGTAACTTGCCTAGAATCACACAGCTAATAAGTGTCTGAGGCAAGATTTGAATTCAGGACTTGACTCTAGGCCCGGTGTTCTACCTACTGCATCATCTAGCTGTTCTGACATAGATGATGATCTATCAAAGGAGAATAAAGAGAATACAGATAGGTGGGAAGAAAACCAAGAGACAACATTGTCACAAAAACTCAGAAAAGGGTATTCAGGAAAGACTGGTGAATGCATATCAGCCATTCCTTTGACTTCTATAGCATTTATATAATATTGACACTTAGCTAGCTGGACCTTATTATAGTTTATAATTATTTCTTGTACATGGAAATGTTTTGTCTCTCCAACCTTATGACAAATTCCTTGAAAGACAAGACTGCTTTTTTCTTCTTTTATATATCCCTTAGTACTTGGTACAGTGCTCGGATAATAGATGCTATGCTCAATATAGACTCTTTTTTTTGTTATAAATAGATTTTTAAAAAATACTTTGAAAATGTCTATTGATGAAATAAATATTGCTAGGTACCTTATTTTTGACAGATAGGCAAATCTTTGGAAGGATATTAATCTGATGGGGAAAGATACCTCTTTTTTGCTGAAAATTGAAGGTGAATATGATAAGATATGAACAACTATGTGGTGTAGTGGCCAAAGTGTTAAGTGGGGTCCTGACTGAACCAACTGAGCAACAACATGAGAACTGAACACTGAAGGAGTAATTCACTAGTAGAGATCCAATTATGGCTGGTTTACTCCAGCCCTCTGCTATAGTAAATAGCAAAAGAACTTCCTTTATCAAATTCACCATTTTTTTAGGCCATATATCTCTTGACTTCATGGTCAAAGAAGTCACCAAGGCAAGGCAAGATATTTAGGAACTTAAGATAAATGAATAGGAAATGTTTTCATCAAAATAGTCGTGATTTTTCGGGGTGGCTAGGTGGCACAGTGAGTAGAGCATCAGACCTGGAGTCAGAAGGAACTGAGTTCAGATCTGGCCGCAGACTCTTAATGCAACACACAAACAAAAACCTTGCTGTGTGGCCTTGGGCAAGTTACTTAACCCCAACTGCCCTCCAAAAAGCAAAAAAAAAAAAAAACAAAAAAAAACCAGTCGTGATTTTTGAGTGTTTTCTGTCTTGTTTGAAAATCAAGCACAGCCTTCTGTTTCTGAACATTGTAAAAAGCTCAGTGTTAGACCAGTTCTCTTTATTTAGTTTTCTGCACAACTCTAGTCAAGAAGCTCTAATTCTAGAGAACTCCCTGGGTCTGTCTTGGTGGGGAGGTTGATGTTGACAAAGAAAGGAGGCTTCTCAAAGCATTTGTCTGCAAGGAACATTCTACATGAGTACCTTTCTCTTCCTGTCTCTTGAAAACATTCAAAGCAACAGCTTCCTCCTTTGCTTTTGCATTTAAATCGCCCATGCTTGGCAGCATGTTGTGCTCTTGGCAGGGCATAAATGAGCCCTTGCAGTTGGCTGTGGACTTCCTCAGTTTTGTCATCTGTGCTTGTCAGCACATAGATGGAAATGAAGGCCCCTTTGAGGTGGGTTGAAATAAACCTGGCATTGACTGGCCTCTGTCCCAGCAGGGGTGAAAATGCATCCTAGTGCTGAATAAAATTTCACTTCTCTGTCAACCCTACTTTCCCCCCTTCTCAACTCTATATACCCACTGTTTCTATCCTGGGAATTCTTGGATCCATCCCAGGGCCATTTTCCTAAGTCCCTCCCCCTATTATCCTTTCCTCTGGGATTTTCTCTCTTCCTATACTTACCAACAGTGTTTAGAGCACCTTGTAGAGAAGGTAGCCTGTTTAAAATGGTGAAAATTTAGCAGATGAAGATTTGGAATAAATCCTTTTGTGCCTTGCACTAAACTGTGAAGATGGCAAAGTAGGTCACCTTACTGTCTTTGTAAATGCTTCTTGCCATCTCAGTTGTTCATCTTCTCTCCTTAGGAATTTGTACCTGCCTCACTCCCTAATCACCTTCTACATCTTCTTATCAGTTAGTTGACAAACTCTGAAGTTTTAATAATAATAAAAAATTAATTTATTATGTAATTTAATTAATTCAATAAATAAATTTAATAATAACAAATTAATCCAATCAATAAATATGAACTTATTCATTCATGTGCCAAGCACATAGGGAATTGTTGAATTCACATAAAGGTTGAAAATGTTTTTTTAGGTAAACACCTCTCTCAGAAACACTTACATTTTTAAAAGAAGGCCAGGCTTTAACCCAAGGACATAAATCATTAATGGTGGAATTTCAGGCATTCTTCCCATTCCTGCTAGGAATGGTGATACATAGGGGAAAGAAAATCTCGGTGTTCCTCAAATCATCACCTAAGTACTTAAATATTTTATAAGTCATCAATAGGTAAAACCAACTTGACATGTACAAATTTTAAAACTCCTAGTCTTTAGACTAATACCTGTGCCGCTCCATATCATATGTATTCATAGGCCCTTAATATGACCCTGCCACAACCTTCTTCCATAGTTATGTAATTATACAGTGCTAGTTCAGATAATAACAATATAGAACATTATGCAGATTACCTTTTTTAATCCTCACACTAGCCCTGTGGGATAGGTACTATTTATTTTCCACATTTTCAGAGGAAGAAACTGACAGAGAAATTTGATGACTGGCCCAAGGTCACACAGTTAATATCTATCCAAGGAGGGCTTCAAACTCAAGCATTTTCTTTATTCTATGGCTAGCACTCTTATCCACTGTACCATGCTAGTCTTAATACTATTCTTTTTTTTTATGTTTGTTTTTTTAGTTTACATCATTCATTTCCTTTTTTTTTTTTGGAGGGCAATTGGGGTTAAGTGACTTGCCCAAGGTCACACAGCTAGTTTTTGTATTAAGTGTCTGAGGCCAGATTTGATTTCAGGTGCTTCTGACTCCAGGGCCGGTGCTCTACTCCCTGTGCCATCTAGCCGCTCCCTTAATACTATTCTAATACTTTATCCAAAGGTTCCACCTGGCAATATTTATTTGTGTCCTGTATTGATAGTGTTTAGGCAGAGATTTACTTAGGAATGTTAGTTCCTCTTTACCTTGAGAGCCAGTGAATTGAAAACATTTACTGATGTTTTCCTAGCAGCCTGGAGGAGCTGACTTAATTACCAAAGAGGCTTATATTTTGATGGCTGAGTGCTACTAATCTTGCTCCTGGGCTACTAGGCTGGTATGCCAAGGCTTTAGCAAAGAACCCTCATGAAGCGTTAAGCTATTTAAAGGATGTGTTGTACCTGAAGTTGGAGTTGAAGTAGCTAAGAAAATAAAAAGCTAAACTGAATTTTTTTCACTTTCCATGATCATAATATCTCATCTCTTCCAACCTCTCTGTCCATTATGGTTTCTTACCTGTTTCCTCCTACACATTGTAGTAGAGTGATGTTCACATGTGCTAGTGGGCATCATTGCATTAGATTATGGATTATATTTCTGTTTAAGATTAAGTCGTATAGTTCACGACCTTAGAAAATTATCCTTTTTGTATAATGAAATGACATTTTTTTTTGTTTTAAAGGGAACCAACTACTCTTCCCCTAACACTTCCAAGGCCTTATTCTCCAGTTCCAACACCTCCACAGGCACGACAGGATAATAGGTAAGTCAATAGGGATACTATGCTAACTACTAAATACTACATTGCTTTATTCAAACCAGACTGTGATGTCTAGTGAAAGCATCCACTAATTTCCCACCAAAGCATATTCTTTTAGCTAGTCTGCCACCCCTAGAAACCCAACAGGATGCCTGGCATCCTGGGAATTTTGTAAGGGGTAACCTACCGTATCCTTGGATCAGTGAATTTGCTTTCATATGGAAGGAATTACATTTTGTATGACTTGTTCTAGCTAAGTTGCCTCTTTTAAGAAATCCATTCCTTCACCAGTGTCCTTAAAATGAAATTAGAACAACTTGCATATTTGAAATTGCTTTAATCACAGCAAGATAATTTAAATGAAAGGACATGTAAAGGAAATGTTTCCTCTGTAATTAAGAGATAGCCTCTGGAGGAAAAATAATTGTTGAAGATGGTTTCTTGAGAATCAGTAAGAAAGTATAAGAAGGCCAGGCAAACCCATAGGAAAAGACCAAAGATAATCTTTGATCATAATTATTAAGAAAAACCAGAAGTCTACATTTTAACTTTGCCGATTCCCATTTCATACTTAATTTAGTAACCGTACTTGAAATATAAACTCATTTTGACTAAAACAAAGCTTTTCTCAATGTTTTTCTAGTAGGACTTTATTGAATAATGATTGATATAGATTCCTCCTTTTCCATTTGGAGGCCCAGAAAGGCAAACAATACATCATTTGCATATATAATTAAATGTTATTTAGCTCTGGTATAAAATCCTGGGTCAACAATTCTATGTGTGCTTGGACATAAAATCTGTTTTAATATCATGTTTTTTTTAATGTAAGTTCTGTGAATAGTGTTGTTATTTCAATGAGCACTAGATGACAGGTGTGGTGAAGAATTCATAATTTGATATTTCAAAAGAGTTATGCTGTTGTCAGTGACGTTCCTTCACATGATACAAATTGTAATCCTTTCCTTCCTCCATATATACTCAAATATTCAAATGGATCTACAATCTCATTGATTTGTGAATTTCTTCGTATGGTGCAAAATGCAACCCAGAAATGATTTTATGAATTACTGTGGCCAAAAACACCTCCATTGACTTAAAATAAACATATAACAAAATTCAAGTCTCTTGGTGGGAACTCTAAATGTTCATTTCAGTTGGCCAACTTCATGACTTCTCTCTACTTCCGATGAAGTTATTCTGCCATGATAAAACTTACCTTTGTTTTTAAGAAGCTAAAGGTCACTGTTGGGCCACAGAGAAGCATCAGAGTTGGTCTTCATTGAAAATGTAGAATTGATGTGGTCATGGAATGTTAGACCTAGAAGGCACCTTTGAGATCATCTCACTCAATCCCCTTGTCATACAAATACCCAGAGATTTAAAACTAAGATCTAGATAATTGAAATGGTTTTCAGTATAAGTAATTGTTTATTCTATTCACCTGAATCATTCTTGAATGCCATTTTAACTTGTTGAAAACAAATTAATGGTTTTATGTTGACCTACCTATTGCTGATCTATTCTGATTTTATATTATTTAAAGAAAACAAGATCTGGATGACATCATCAGAGTGGATGCTAGTAAAAATGACAAAGGGTAAGATCCTCAGAATCCATTAGTTTTTTTATTTTCTCTCAATGCTCGGTGAAAGCATATTTAACCTGTTACTTTAATTTACAATGAGAGGCATTGAGATTTTGATCAAAATCTCAGTGCCTCTCATTGTAAATTATTCTGAAGGAAAGCTTTTATCTCTCAATGAAAAGTCTCCATATTAGATGAAATTGACATTGAACCTGAAATAGATGCTAATTATATGTGTGTTACTTTCTCTAAAATACTCTTTTTTTGTGACTTCAGACATTCCCATGACTTTAACAATTTTTTTGAAAGTCACCCCCACAACTTCAAATCCAAGCAGAAATCTCCATCTCTAGTTCTGACTTCAGAGTCTTGTCTCTGAACCAAATTTTAAACAAAGTACAGAGATTGCACAGAGATCTGAACAAGATTGGCCACTAACATAGAACTGAAATAAAATAAATGAAATGATCAGCTGAGACACAATATATGAATGGCCTATTCAAGAGACTTGGGTGACTCTCAAAACCTACTTTTTCAACATAAACTAAAGTATAAATAATTTTTTTAAGTTGTAAGCTATTCAATTTTATTGTATTTTTCCCAGATAATTTTTTCTTAATAGAAGGGCAATGGGTTGCCTACATGAAATCTAGCAAAATAAGAGCCAAAGAGGAAAAAAAAAATTCAATGTTTATTTCAGTTTGGTCCATTCTCCAGTGCTCTCATTGTCTCTTATCTGGCCTGCTGCAATCTACTTACTCTACATACCTACCAGATTACTCTTCCTAAAGTAAAGCTTTAACCACATCATTCATTACTCTTCTTAGAATCCTTCCAAGGCCTCCATTGCCTATGAAAAAAAAGTTCAGTTATTGGCTAGGTCTTCAAGATTTCCCATGAGATAAGGCACTGGACTTAGAATAAGGAAGGTTTAGGTTCAAATCCTATCTCAGACACTTATTAGCTGTGTGACCTGGACCAAGTCACTTAACTTCTCTGCTTTAGTTTCCTCATCTGTAAAATGAGGGGATTCTATGACTCTATGATCTTGGTCTCAATTCACCATTTAGGCCATAGGCCCCACCACTCTGCTACATGCTCTTTCTTTATACTCTTCTATTTCTTTACTCAAAGTACAGTTATGCTTAACTAACCACTAAGGGCTCCATCATGATCTTTGTTGTTGTTCATTTGTTTCAGTTGTATCCCATTTTTTGTGACCCCATTTGTGTTTTTCTTAGCAAAAATACTGGTTTGCCATTTCCTTCTCCAGCTCATTTTACAGATGAGGAAACTAAGACAAACAGTGTTAAGTGACTTGCCCAGGGTCACATAAGTAGTATGTGCTTGACACAAGATTTGAGCTCAGAAAGATGAATCTTCTTGACTCCAGGACTGGAACTTTATCCTTCACACCCCCTAGCTGCCCAATTTTATTTTGAGACAGAGAGAAAGACAGAGAGGTAGAGAGAGACAGAGATAGAGAGATAGAGACAAACAGAGAGAGATTGTGGCAGTCTTGTCAGAATGTATAGTAGCATAGTCATAAAGTACAAGGGGTAAGATTTATAGAGCTGTGTTTCATCTTTCCCCAGATGACACAGAAAGATTCAACAATTTAGAGGTTAGCTAGCAGAATTTAAAATAAGGAAAATAACAATGGAGTAGTGTGTCAGGGGAATGGATATATTTGTCCTGAACAAGCATACAGTGGTAATCAAATTTATGACAGGGGCAACAACTTTGTCTCTTCTTTTGTTTATTCTCAGGCATCAATCCCACCATTGAACAAATAATACACTTTAAAGGATTCAATTCTGTGGCAGTTTCTAAATTACCATATTGTCAAAGGCATGAAAGGATCTTGCTTAGATTGTTATACTATTGTACCAGGCACCTTTCTAGTGAAAGAACAATTGAGCAAACATAGAAGTGAAGGGGCTCAAGGAGCCCCCTTGATATTCCCCTAGTCAAGGTCAACCCTTGGAAGCAGCTATGATGAAACCCACTTCCCCATTACATGTATATGCATCAAAATGGCAGTCCCTTGGTCTGAAAGCAAGACTTATGATAAATGAATGTTACTTTATAAATACACTTTTTTGTTACATAAATGATCATCAGGGCTTAGGAGAGATAAGGAGAAAACAAACTAAAAAAGTGTGAGAGACAACTTGGTGTTGATAGAGCTCTGGGGAATCAATTGTGAACCAAGGTTAGAGGATAGATGAGATAGGTGAGGGAAATAGGTATGAAGAACGATAGAGGATGAGTTGTTAATAAAATCAAGGAAAAGAACATGGGTTTGTAGTTTGTTTTTTTTTTTAACCTAGGCTGGACATCTAGTGAAAGGAAACTAGTTCAAAATGTTCTGGGTTTGGGATCCTGCACAGTATAAGGCTATCTATTCCTGGTATCAAGGAGAATACAGCTTCAGCCTTATTTCAAGATTTACCTCTGGAGAAATAATCAGAAAGGATTTTATTTTCTGTGAGAATTTGTTGCTCAGAGGCAGAGTTTAAAGGGCTTAAAGTAGACCAGTAGAGAAACCTGAGAGTGCTGGTCAATGTTTAACAATCGATTTTCCCCTTTTTCTTCTCCCCCAGTGTTCCCACAGCACATTTTTAAGTCTGCTTTATTAACATTTTCTCCATCATTTTCTAAATCTGGATGATCAACAAAACAATAAATCAAGCTCTGATTTGTAGTATTTGCCCATTTCTGAGGTGTAAATGCTTGCACTGAAAATTTAACCATTGTCTTTTATAAGCCAATTCAAGGTTGGCTCCAGCACACCACCAGAGGAAGCCACAGAACATATTCAAAATGCTGCTTCTCATGAAAAAAAGATGCAAGTCAATTAACACTGTCTTAGTTTCCTCATCTGTAAAATGAGCTGGAGAAGGAAATGGCAAACCAGCATTTTTGCTAAGAAAACGCAAATCGGGTCACAAAAAATGGGATACAACTGAAACAATTGAACAACAAAGATCATGAGGGGCCCTTAATGGTTAGTTAAGCATAATAATTGTACTCTGAGTAAAGAAATAGAAGAGTGTAAAGAAAGATCATGTAGCAGAGTGTCAGGGCCTATGGCCTAAATGGTAAGTTGGGACCAGATCATAGAATAAAATGGTAGGTTGGGACCAGATCATAAAATATATATAATTTGTCTATCTTACTGTACCTTGTAAAGAGAAAGTTTGACATAGTGGATAGAGGATTGACCCAGGAGTCAGGATGTCCTGAATTCAAGTCCTATCTCTGAAATATGCCAACTCTATGATTCTGGACAAGTCTCTTAAACTAAGTGCCCTAGGAAAATCTCTAAATCAAGAAACCACTCAACAAGCATTGATTGAATGTGCTAGGCATCTTGGCAAAACTGAAAATGGCAGAATATTTGACAGCCTGGGTTAGTAAGGAGTTCACTACATGGATGAAACATCAGATTTAATAAAAAAAAAAAGCAATTTGTTCCAAGATTTCTTAATTTCTCATATTTTCTGCTGTTAGTTGTAGATATAATGATGACTCACTGAAGAGAGAGTATAAAATGGGAGTAAAGGGAAAAACTTTGGGCCTAAAAGATCAAGGTTTTGAGGTAATAATCCCCTTTAGTTCCTTGAATGGTGACAGCAGACAAGAGCAGTGATGAATATGAAAACCTACTGCTGCATTTTGCTATCAGATGTAATCATCATTTGGCCATTCCCATAGTTTAAATCATTTGGATTTCCCTTTCTCCCTTCCTTTTTCCTTTCTTCCCTCCTTCCTTGTTCTTTTCCCTCCTTTGTTCCTCCCTTCCTCATCCTATCCCTTCTTCCTTCCTCCGTCTTCCTCTGTCCTTCCCTTCTTCCCTTTCATCCTTCTCTTCTTCCTTCTCCCTTCCTTCTTCCATTCTTCCCTCCTTTGTGTTTCCTTCCTTTTTTCCCTCCTTCCTCTCTTCCCTTTCTTCCCTCCTCCCTCCCTTCCTTCTTCCACTTTGGAAAGGAGATTTAAGAAGGAGAGAGGGACAGAATGAGAAAAGGAAAGAAAAATAGGCAGTTGAGGCAATTTTCTTTTTTAATACAGAGAAGAGAAAAGAAGGAAAGGCAGAAAGAAGTCAGGCAAGCAGGAAAGCTTTGAAAGCTACATATTGAACTTCTATCCTTAAACAGAAAACCAAACTTGCATATGAGATCTGCAATTTCATGAACAATTCTCTTCTGTTCTGCTCTCTACGAGAGTGATTGTTTTATTTAGTATCTATTAAGTGTCGATTTATAATAATAAATATATATGTATATATAAAATATAATAATAAAATGTTTTTTTAAAAATTAATTTAAGTTATTGGAGGTGCCTTTAAGATTAACTCATTGTTATGACTACTATGAAAATGTTTTGCATAACTACACATGTATAACCTATAATTGAACTGCTTGCCTTCTCAATGGAGGTGGGTGAGGAGGGAAGAAGGGAAAGAATCTGGAACCCAAAGTTTTAAAACCAAATGTTAAAAAATTGATTTTACCAGCACCTGGGAAATAAGATATACAGGCAATGGGGTATCAAAATCCATCTTGCCCTACAAGAAAGTAAGGGGTAAAGGAGCAAGGGGAGGGGATGGGAGAGAGAGCAGACTAGGGAAAGGGGTAATCAGTATGTTTGCCATCTTGAGGTGGGGAGTAGGGGAGAGATGGGAAGAAAATTTGTAGCTCAAAATCTTGTAGAAATGAATGTTGAAAACTAAAAATAAATAAACAAATACATTTTAGAAGGAAAAAAAAGATTAACTCATTGTTTCCTGCCAAGTTAACTTGGTTTCTGATTAATCACCTTGAATTGAATCTGTGAATCTCAGTTGAATTTTCTAGAGCCAATGCCAGTTCTAAGAGAGAAGACAGTTATTCAGCTTCCTCAGACCAGAATTTTCCCAACTACTTTAGGAGACTACTTATAGTTAGTTCTCTAAAGTGTTCTATATTAAGATGCTGTCCCAACTAAAGAAACTAAAATATAAACTGACTTTCTCTCTACTTCAGTTTACCTTCATAGAAAATTCTTGGGGGTGAGGCGTGAAGGTGAAATAACCTTTCATTATTGTTACCTTATTATGAAAACTTTTCATATCCATAGAAAGAGGATTTTGATTTAGACAAAAGAGTGAATCACCATTGTTTACTTATTATAATTATCTTTTCAAAGGATCATCTGAACAATCTAAAGCATTATGTTCTTTATTGGAATTTTCCCTTTATTGATTATTAATTGATTGAATAGTTCCTACAAATTGAACGCACAATTGACCTAGTTTGTTGTTGGGTAGATTTTCACTGATGGTGGATTTCTTTTTTTCCCAAGAAGTCAAGACCTGGATAATCTCATCCAAATGAACAAAAACATGAATAGGTAAAAATTAAAGGAGATTGTTTTTTTAAAAAGGAAACCTTTGTGACTTTTTATGTGAGATGTGTGTGTCAGTATAATGGGAAATGCACTGGATCTGAGAAAAGCAATCTACAAATATTTTAATAGAAGCAATGTAAGCGAAAATCTAAAAGAACTATTGATTCTAAATATCAAAAACATATGGAATTTTAAAAAATCTAGTATTACTAAGGTTAGGATTTTTTGTTTTGTTTTGTTATTGTATTTGTTCATTTATTGTTATGGAGTTGAAAGTGAAGACTGAAAATAGCTCTTTCCATTAACTTATATGTCTGGCTTGGTTTGGTAAATGGGCACTTTTGCCATTCTAGAATAGACTCTAACAAAACATCACTTATTATATTAGTACAATCTTCTTATTTAATTTTCAAATTTTAATTGAAGTTCAGTTTAAGCCATTTGCTTTTTTTTTTTTTTTTTAGTTTTTGGAGGGCAATTGGGGTTAAGTAACTTGCCCAAGGCCACATGGATAGGTTTTTATTTCTATGTGCATTAAGTGTCTGAGGCCGATCTGAACTCAGGTCCCTCTGACTCCAGGGCCGATGCTCTACTCACTGCAACACCTAGCCGTCCCACGCCATTTGCTTTTTATACCATGGGAATTTGAATCTTACCTTAAAACAAAGAAAAACTGTTAAGCAAAATTGATCAACAAAGCAGCTGTGATAGCATATGTAATATTACATACATATGGTCCCTCAACCAACTCTGACAATTATAACCTGTGTGATGGTGGCCAAGTGATTTCACCTCTTGGGGGAACCTTTTCTTCATCTCTATAATAAGAAGTTGAGCCAGATAATGTATAAGACCGTCCAGTGCTAAATCTATCATCTGTGACCTAGTAATCTCCCTTCTAAGAAGAGGGAAATGTGTTTCCTCATATGTCCACTGGTATGAAGATTGGTTACTGCAATTAATCTGAATTCAGCTGCTTTTTATTGTCATTTATATTATTACAACCATTTTGTGTATTATTTCCTGGTTCTGCATCTCCTACACAAAATGTGTGACTTAAAAATCTATTAAGGGCCAGTAGTGAATAATTTAACTTGTGTTCAATGTTAACTTACAAGTGTTTAGCACGAACATGCTAAAATAACTTTTAGAATACAGAATTAGAATGAATGAATGAGAAAAGTGCAAAGCAAACTAAAAATGTTAACCAAAACACAGAGGCAGTTATAGTAAAAGCAAAGCAAATAAATAAAGCATTGGGTTAAGAATTAGCAATTAATTAGTAGATTTGGATTCTAGTCTCAGTTCTGCTGCTAATTAGCTGTGGGACCTGGAATAAGCGACAACCTTCCTGGGCTTTAGTCTGAAACTCAGTACATTCAAGGACTGCAGTACCATGGTCTTTAGAAATTGCTAGTTGAGCCATTTATTCCAAACTGGTTTTAATCTCCATTCTCTTGAATTTAATGCTATTGCCAAATTAAGTGCCAAATTGAATACTATTATTGACTATGGGCTGATTTAGTGTGTGTGTGTGTGTGTGTGTGTGTGTGTGTGTGTGTGTATTTATGTGTTTCTGCTTATGTTTAAAGGAACCAGGGCTTGGATGGCATTTTCAGAACAAATCCTAAGACAGAACAAACTGATAAAAAGTAAGACTTCTCTCTTAATTTGGATATATTATTGTCCAGACAGGTTATTTTAGTCCTGTAGTCTTTAATTAAAGGGGAATTTTGTTTCCTGGCATAGATAGCATAAATCTAAAAGAGTTATTAATTTATTTGAGATGTGATTTACAAAGGGAATTATGTTTCTTTAGAAACTTTCCTTTTCAGATCTCATATGGCACTTTCTTTTTTTAACCCTCTTATGTGATAATGTATATTATAGCTATCTAGGTCAGTATTTTATCTCTTTAGACTACAGGCTCCATGTAACTAGGGATGTTATATATAATGAACACTAATGGGTCAGTCCAGTGAACTAAATATAGTTAAGAACTATTGGGCATTTTTCTGTTGGTAATCCTCACCTCCAAACTACCTCCTCTCCCCCTCCACCCCCCCACCCCCTACCACTATCGATCACTCCTTTATTCTACATCCTATTTAGTGAATTTTTTTTTCTTGTATTTTGCATTAGGATTCCCATGTATCATTTTTTTTGGTTGTTTACATTGCAACTGTCTCTTGTCTATTTTTGAATCACCAGCATTTAAGCACATAGTAGGTACTTAACAAAATGTTTATTGATTGATTGATTTTGTAATTGATCCTGTCATTTCACATGTGTACCTTTTAGTTTTCCCAACCATATTTCTGAGCTCCTTAAGGGCAAAGAAAGAGAGGCAATGGGACAAACACTACATTTGGGGGTCTGAGGACCTGGGTTCAAATCCCAGATCATTCATTCATTCATTCATTCATTCATTCATTCATTCATTTGTTTATTGCCTATGTAACCCTTGGGCAAGTCACCAGTTCTCAGGTGAAATGAAGTTTCACCTCTTTGAAGTTTCTTATCTGAACAATTAAGAAGTTAGAGTATATAACTCTGTGGTCTCTTCTAGCTCTAAATCTATGGCCTAAATAGCTCTGGGAGGGAAGTTAGGATAACTAGGCTCTATTCCTGGACCTCTAACATATTTGTAAGACCGGAGGCATGCCACTCAAACTTTCCAGGTTTCTGTTTTCTCATCTTTTAAGTGTCGAAGTTGGAAGAGATGTTCTTTAATTTAGAGTCCCTTCTGAGTTGAAATTTGCACATCTTTTATCATTTTATACCCCTAACAGCCCCACCAGAATCCTGAATAAAGTGGTCAGTAAATGGTTATTACATAATCTGACATAATTTATATCCTAGACTGTTAATTGATATAATGGGCAATGACCAATGACATTTTTTAATTGATTTTTTCATGTTTAAAGAAATCAGGAGCTTGATAATCTCATTAAAGTGAACCCCAGAACTGACAAAAATGGCAAAGGGTAAGAATGTATGAGTTTTATATTAATTTGGTTATAACATTTTTCATATTGATTATTTACTTGCATTTTTACTACTTACTAAGCACAGGGCAATTCTTTTAAATCTCTTTTTAAATGCCAGCCTATGGACACTGCAGTACTGTTTGTGTTCAAATTGACCATGACAAACATAGTTTGTCTCCATCTCTAGGAATTAAAGCCCTTAATAAGGATAGAGACAATGTTAAAAACAAACAAACAAAAAAACCACACACAAACGTATAAGTGCATTTGTACAAAAGTTAAAAGAATCTATCATAATTACATTAAATAGAAGTTCAAACTGGGTTAAAGATTAATTTTGTCTAATGGAAAGAAAATAGGTTGTTAAGGTAATTTTGTTTTCAGATAAGTTAGGACTAACCTATCTTATATTTATAGTTCAGCAAAGTTTATAAGAGGGTTCAGATTGTACGAATTCAGATGACATAAGGGAAAGTATTTGGTGAGTTGAGAGTGGAAATATATTTTAGGAATAGAGTAAGGATAGACAGGTACATAAAAAGGGAGGTATATAAATATTGGGCATAATGCAGTTGGTGGTATGGAGAAATGAGGGAAGAGAGGTAGTCTGAAATGATGTGCTATTTAGTGGGATTTGAAATACCAATTAGTCACTTCATTCCGTTCCCATGGATCAATGAAAGATATTATAAAGTTGAAAGAAAAAAATATGACATGGACAAAGTAACAAGTGATAATTAATAAAAAAAATTTAATGCAGTAGTTATTCATTAGTAAAGTTCCTCTTGTGTAGATACTGCCTGATAAATGTTTGCTGAATGAATGAAATCACTTTTATTTTTTATCTTTAAAGAAATGAAAATCTTGACGATATGATTAAAGTGAAGGCCAGGATTGATGAGAATGGCAAAGGGTAAGAATTGATCAATAATGAGATTTAATGGGATTATCTTTCATATTGACTGTGTTTTTAAACATTAAGCTTATCAAGATTCTGTCATTTGACATAAAATTTATATGTATATGCAATAGAGAATTATGAGAATTTTTATTTATCAAAGTTCAGTCATGATGGACATAAAAACTTCAGTTTCTACTTAGCTATTTAATATTGCTGCACTTGAACTATTCATAAGAAGTATCTTTCATAGATCTTTTTATACCCTGTTACTGATTTGGATTATTTTCATGTTTAAATTTAGAAACCAAAACCTTGACAAGCTCATCAATGTAACTCCTCATCACAACAAAGATGACAAAGGGTAAGGCTTGTTGGAAAATTTGCTTCTAAATGGATTCATTTGAATTGCTGGATATTAGTTGCTGGAGGAGATTTTCAGCACAGCACGTTTAGACTAAAACCTGTTGCCAGTTCTACGCAATGAACAGCAAAGACAATTCAATGACTTAACTGTTTCAAAGAACACTAAGACTTTTTGGGGTTTGAGAACATTACCTAGTAATTCTGGCAACCAAAACAACACTACAAAAGAGGTTTAGGGGAAGCAGCTAGGGATGGGGGAGAGCAAGGAGAAAGTTAGAGGAAGACAGAGACTGTTGGACAGGAATACTGACTGGCTCAGGGGTCAGTGACTGGTTGGTATATATGGAAGCCTGTTCTAGGGAGGTCCCTTCAAAGCAGGGCCAAGACAGAGATCACCTAGAGTGCAGATACTGGGCAAAGTAAGCACGTCATCTTCCTTGGTACTAAATTCAGTGGTTTCTACCTGCCAGTATCCTTTAAATTTTGACACCTCAAGGAAAAGCCCCAATTATCTCTGACTTATTGTGGCTCTGAAAACATCAGGTCCCCTAATGGGTTAAGAGGTCCTCCTGAATGCTACTGACAAAACACAACAGATGTAATAACCCTAACTTGACTTATTTTTTTCCTTGATATATTTAAAGAAACCAGGGACTTGAAAACCTAATTAAAGTGAATCACACAGAAGACAGAAATGGCAAAAAGTAAGACAGCTAATTTGTTGGGATTATTTCCTAGGTCAGCTTCTTTCCTTTTCTCACTTCATTTTGTGTCTTGGTTTCCTCAGATGAAAAGCTAGCTACCTCACTGAATTGTTGTGGGAAAAGCGCTTATACCTAAAAGTATTATATCTGTCAATAAATATTTTTAAGCACCTATTATGTGCCTGGTACTGTGTTAAGCACTGGAGATATAAAAAGAAGAAAAAAAATTCTTGTCATCAAGTAGCTCAAAATCTAACAGGAGAGACAAGAAGCAAACAAATATGTATTGATAGGAAAAACAGACAATAATTAAGAGAGGAAGGCACTAGAATTAAAAGGGCTTGGGAAAAACCTCCTGTAGAAGATCAGATTTAGTTGGAAGTCAGTAGGCAGAGATGAGGATGGTAGAAATGGGCATGGGGGACAGCAGAAAAGAAGGTCCAGAGCTGAAAGATGGGGTGTCATCTTCAAGGAACAGCAAGGAGGCCAGTGTCACTAGACCTAGGAATTCATGGTGAGGAATAATGTAAGCAGACTAGAGAATTAGGAGGGGGCTAAGTACTTTATGTGAGGTTTTTTGTTTTTGTTTTTGTTTTGTTTGCTTTTTGGAGGGGGGAGGAAAGCAGGGCAATTGGGGTTAAGTGACTTGTCCAAGGGCACATGGCTAGTAAGTATTAAGTTTCTGAGGCCAAATTTGAACTCAGGACCTTCTGACACCAGGGGCGGTGCTCTATTTACTGCACCACCTAGCCACCCCATTGAGTTATCATTTATATTGTTGTTTCTCCTTCATTCACAAAGAGGACTATGACTTCAGGAAGGAGATGTCATGACTTGCAAGTGAATTGGATTTAAGTGAGGGAGGTCTATGCAAGGTCACCAGCCTCACCCTCTTCTCTTGAAACATGTCCAGTGGCAAGACATAGATCAGGATGACTGGAGATGGCCCCAGATGTGGTGGGAGGCCTTGGCCATTTTGAGCTTTGAGTTTTGAACTCAGTTTGTCTGAGGCACTACCCATTCAGTGATTACGGCTAGATCAAAATGAGGCAAAGAATTACCTTTTTATCTAGTCAAAAAAACAAAATCAATCTGGAAGGGAAAGACCCTCAAGGATTTTGGCCAAAACAGAAACAATTGCTATTTACACTCACTCTTAGCCTTCAGAATCCAAACAATGACCAAGTGAGAATTGGATTGGAACCCATTGTTAACCAATCAGTGAGAGCCAGAGTGATTTGGGTTTAAGGCATGGTTCATAAAAAAGAAATCTGGCCCATAGACTCCAAGGCATCTTGTTAGGTTTCATCAATCAAAATTTATATTCCTTTGAACAGAACACCCTTAGGTAAGGGTATGTATGACTCCCTATGTGGATAGAGGGAGAGAGGAGGAAGAGGAAGGAAGGGAAAAAAGGAAAAAGGAAAGGAAGAAAGGAAAGGAGGAAGGGAACAAAGGAAGAAGAAATGTAATGGAAGAAAAATTTGCCTCAGAGCCAGGAAGACTTGGGTTCAAGTTCTGCCAAATACTGAATATATATATGACCCTCAGGAAGTTACTTAACCCTTAAGGACCCCAGGCAAATTTTAAGACTCTTTAAACAACAGAGAAAGGTATACTGACTTATATTGGTAGAAGGATTTTACTAATCAAGGAATTCCCAATACTACTGTTTTTCTTAGCCAGGATTATTCTTTCTTCTTGTCACAGAGCTAGATAGACATACCAGGTATTGTACATATAATGTACATTAGATAAAACTATGTAACAATTGAAGCCTAACTAGGTGGCATAGTGGATAAAGTACCAAGCCTGGAGACAGGAAGACCTCAGACACTTTCTAGCTGTGTGACCCTGGGCAATTCTCTTAGCCCTATTTGCATCAGTTTCCTCATCTATAAAATGGGCTGGCAAAGGAATGGTAAATCACTCCAGTATCTCTCCCAAGAAAACACCAAATGGGGTCACAAAAAGTTGAATATGACTGAAATAAATGAACAACAAACAAATTTATTATTATTATTATTTCTGTTGTTTAAAGATAGTAGAGAAGATCTAGTTATTGAACTTTTTCAAAATAGCTCATACTTAATAAAGAATCCAAGACTTTAGTAGTTTCATTTAGAATAAAGCTTAATGGAAATTTTTCTTTTTAAAATCTGTATTGCCAACCGTTGGTGTCAGACTGAGACCTACAGTAGGGAGAGTTTAATTGGACATTATTATCAAGAAAAGTTGCCATCAAGTCAAAAGTCCTCACTGATCATTTCTGTCTTAGGGGCATCTAGTGGTACTTAAGGGGTTGGGTGGATATTTGGAGTTAACATTGATGTAAAATGTTGTTATATGTAACATTATTAACCTGATTTTTTTCAAAAAATATTTATTAAAGAAGCCAAGACCTTGATAGCATCATCAAAGTGAATGCCAAGACAGATAAAAATGAAAAAGGGTAAGAGCTGGTGGGGTGCAACTTAATCCAGGGTAATTTCCCCCATATTTATATGTGATCTAAGTGATACTGTCAGAATTTATCTTTTAACAAACCTTGGATTTCTATGTCATATTCCTAACTATTTTTGATCCTCAATTTAATGTCTTTGGTAATCTGTGGTCAATTTATGTATACCAAGGTTTTTGTTATTCAATCATTAGCCCTCATAGGTTCAATAATCATCTCTATGAAGATTTCTAAATCCAGCCCTAACTTCTCTCCTGAGCTCCAGTCTTTCATCACAACTGCTTTTTGTACCTCTCTAATTTGATGTTCCAAACACATCTCAAATTCAAAAAGTCCACTTTGGAACTCTTCTCTTTCCCCCACAAAACCCTCCCTTCTGCCACAATTCCCTATTAATATCAAGGGAACCACCATTGTCCCAATCACCCAGACCTTCAATGAGATATTTGTAAAGGGCTTAACAAAGTGCCTGGCACCTACTAAAAGCTATATAAATACTAGCTCTTATAATATATAATATATGATATATATACATATATATCAATCAATATAATGTAACTATTATTGTTACCTTCATTCCTAGACTCCCTGAGTGCACTTACTGTACACATACAGTCTGTTGCCAAGACTTTCTACCTCCACAACATCTCTTGTATATGCCCCATTCTCTCCACTCATACAGCCACCATCCTAATACAGGCTCTTGTTATCTCTCACCTGGGCTATTATAACAACCTTCTTATTTGTCTCCCAGCTCATGCCTCTCCCCTCTCCAATCCATCTTTCATTCAGCTGTCAAAGTGATTTTTCTAAAATCTAGGTCTGATCATGTCTTACACACACACACACACACACACACACACACACACACACACACACACACACACACACACACACACTAAATTCCAGTGGCTCCCTCTTGTTTAAAATATAAAATCCTTTGTTTACTTTTAAAGCCTTTCAAAACTTGGCCCTTCCTATCTTTTCTTTTTAAAATTTTTTTTCTATTTTATTTTTAATTTATGGAATAAAAGAAGCATTTCCATAACATAGTATAATAAAAAAGCTGATTACACATGATCTATTATGTACGACTTGCTATTCCTTTTAAATATATAATAGTCATCATGTGTATTTCTTTTTTTCCTTTCCCCCCCTTTTCCCCTCTGCTTCCTGATGGTTAAATAGATTCATTTAATTGGATCCACCCTTCAGACTTTTTCTTTTTGTCAGCTTAGTGTAAAGATAACTTTCTGAGTTCTAAAGAGTGTTTGGGGGGATTCCCTGTCACCTACTAGGTTTCCAACCATGAGCTTATAGTCTCCTAGGCAAACCTATGTATCTAGAATGGGGCCTCCTGCTGTTTGTGTTTTCTTTCTTTCTTTTTTTTTATATGTGGTCTTTAAAAATTTTTTTAACTTTAACATTTTATTTTATTTTTAATTTATGAAACAAAATAAGTATATCTGTAACATAGTATGATAAGACTATTATTGCACAAGAAACTGCAAATCTATTATGTACAACTTACTATTGCATTTAAATGTGTAATAAAATTATCATGTAAATTTTTTCCCTGTGTTCCCCCCTACCCCCTATGAGATGGCTGCCATTAGACATATATACACATGCATACATATATGTAGAATTATTTTATACATACTTCTATTCATCAGTTCTTTCTCTGGATACAAATAGCATCTTTCTTCATATATCCTTTATTGTTAATTTGGGTATTTATAATAGTTGAAATGACTTGTTTGCTGAAAGTTGTTCTTAAAATAATATAGCTGTTAATGTATATGCTGTTCTCTTGGTCTTTTGAGATCTCAAAAGACAGCTTGAATTTTCCTTTTCCTGGACACTGACCATAAGTAAATTAAATAGTTATACACACAAATATATACGTTTCTGTGTACATATATGTAACATATACATATTCACACCTATTTATACACATAGGGTAAAAATAAAATAATTTCTAAGAGTTAATCCTAGTAGCACATATGAGGATCAGTTGAAGGAACTGGGAATGTGTAGCCTGAAAAAGAAAATATTTAAGGAGGATATAATGGCTGTATTCATGTATATAAAGGGCTCTCACTTGAAAGAGGGATTTAGGCTTGCTCTATCTGGCTCCAGGAGGCAAAACTAGGAACAACATGGGGGGAGTTACAAAAGAGGAAAATTTAGGTTCTTGGTAATGAAAATTTCCCTAACAGTTGAGACCATCTAAAGGGTGATAGACTGCTCTAGGAGGTAATGGGTTCCTCCTCACTGCAGGTTTCACAACCACGAAAGGCTGGTTGATCCCTTGTTGGGGATATCATTAACTCAGATCTGGTGGTTCTAAATGACTTCTGAATACATTCCAATTTGGATATTCTGTGATTATGAGCCTCAGGCTGATATTCCTTATACCATCTCTTTAAAAATTAAAAAACCAAACAAACACCTATTTAGTACTGGGTTGCCTAATCATAATCACTTTTCTTTTTTAAAAGAGATCAAGCCCTGGATAATCTCATCAAAGTGAAACCCAATCAGAATGGAAATATCACTGGGTAAGATTTGCCTCTATGGGATGATCAAAGGAAAAATGAAATTGGCTTTTTAGGGGCATTTCTAAACTTGAAAATCTTATTTGTATTCATGATTAATAATATTAGCTGACTATCTCTAACTGGACCCTACTTTGGTCTGAGAAAGATGGAGTAACTCTAGGAGTGGTAGTTATTAAGTGAGATAATGTTTGCAAAGTACTTTGTAAACATTAAAGTGTTATATAAATGTTAGCTACTATTATAAATTATGCATCATATAATAACTGGCTTCTGTGAATAGTATCACTCAGACTTGGGGGCTGATTTGGTCCTCTGTAGAGGACTAGAGGCTAGACTTTTAATGTTTTTTAGGGATGAAAATGGCCACTATAATTAGGGTAAAGCTTCTTTCATTTTTTAGGTAGCATAAATGTGACTGCTATGCCGAAAAATCTATACTACCCACCCCTTCTGTTGCTTTCTCTATTCCTCCCTAGATCACATTTCTTATGGAATTAAATAATACCTTGATATATGACGTTTCTATGGCCTCCTGATACATGAGATGAATTAATTCTCTTATCTTCAGTGACAAATGAAATCATTCATATTGGCTTACTGTGTGCCAAATACTATGCTAAATGCTAGAAATAGAAACAAAACCTGAAAGAGAGCACGTTCTAATGAGGGAAGACTCTATCTATCTGTCTGTCTGTCTGTCTGAATATCTACACACAGACAGATGTATGTATGTGTATATGTATGTATATATGCATATGTACATATATATGTATATATACACAAATGTGTATACATACACACATATGTATATTTATAGTGATATAGATAGATAGATGGCAATGATGGTCATGTTTTGGTTTAGAAAGCTATAAGGATGGTAAATAGAGTCAGAGAAGAGTTTTTGATGAATCTTTTTCAGTAGAAATGGTAGGTTTGATTAAGATCCTAGAGCTGGAAAGTGTGAAGATAGGGTAAGGAAGAAGAAAGGAAGGTACCTGTGGTGAAAGAACATATGGCAGTAAGATATCCTGAAGGTGGAATATGATGTATAGCTGGAGCTGGCCATATATAATGAACCTTGTGAACTCACCAACCAAGATAGTGGAGGACAGGGCAGGGCAGGGATTCCTTAGATGACAGGGTTAAGTGTCCCAAGGGAATTGACCTAGAGCCTGGTCTTTGGAGATCTTATGATCTGGGGAATACCCCAGTTGGTAAGGCAAGAAGGAAATGGAGCACAATGTAAGTTCTCCTTTCTTTTCCTTTGTCATTATAATGACATTATAAAGACCTTAGCCTACCCTGTGGTGAATGGAATTGAGAATAAGAAGTATAATAAGACCAAACATTTTAAAATAACATCCTTATTATTTTAAAATGGAAAAGTTAATTGTATCTACTTTGTTGCATAGTGATTTGCTATATTTTCATACAGCAAAAAAAGGTTATTTTTGCAATGCCCATTTTGGGCTCAAGAGAAGACAAGTATCTTTGAATAAGGTTGTTTTTGTTAAATAAGAAATTTTAAAATTGTTTAAATAAATTTTTACATAGTAAATTAATAGTAATTGTCATTATTTGTCCTGAGGATGAAAGAGAGGATCATATTACTCATTTTTTTCTTAGGAAACAGTTTTATTGTCTGAAATGAAATACCCACGTGTACTTATGTGTGTATATGTACACAGGTGTGTGTATATACATATATGTGTATATATGCATATATACATACACACATGTGTCTGTGTGTAGATAGACAGACGGATAGTCTTCCCTCATTAGATCGGGCTCTCTTTCAGGTTTTGTTTCTATTTCTAGCATTTAGCATAGTATTTGGCACACAGTAAGACAATATGATAAATTATTTCATTTGTCACTGAAGGTAAGAGAATTAATTGTTTTAAAAAGAATCCAGTTTTACATGTTCTGGTATGATATTCCCTGACACTTAATATTTCCAAATTTATATTCCGTTTTAGAGAAAGTATATATTTACCATTTCTTAAATCAAAGCATTGTTTATATTTTTGAATAGTATTACATCTGACCGTCACTAACTGGAACCTCTTTTTTTGTTTAAAGAAAACAAGATCTTGATAGCATCATCAAGGTGAACACTGAAAGGAACAAAAATACCCAGAGGTAGGATATGTGGAGTTTTTGCGCTTTCTCGTGCCTATATAAATGCATTAGAATTTATTTAATCTGGGAAGGTTGAAAAAGAAGTGGGGAAGCTCAAGCTCAAATTGAGTCCTTGCTTTTCAAAATGAAAACACACTGGGAATCTAAATGTGATCGATAAATTCAAATAGTATTTTGTGCTTTGGTGTAGCTTACGGTCATCTGGTATGGTGTTTGAGAGAACCAAGCTAGTGGAGTGAAAAGAAGTTCGACCTTGCAATCAGAAGATATGAAGTTCAAAATTAAGTGTTAATGGGCATCTAGGTGGCACAGTGGATAAAGTGCTGGATCTGGAGTCAGGAATCCTCATCTCCCTGAGTTCAAATGTGACCTCAGACTTACTAGTTGTGGGACCCTAGGCAAGTCACTTAACCCTGTGTGTCTCAGTTTCCTCATCTGTAAAATGAGATGGAGAGAGAAATAGCAAACCACTCCAATATCTTTGCTAAGAAAACTTCAAATGAGATCAATCACAAAGAGTCTGACACAGCTGAAACAACTGAACAACAACAAAAATCAAGTGTTTATTCAAGGCGCTGTACTAAGAACTGGAAATACAAAAAACCAAAACAAACACAAAAATGAGACAGTTGTCACTCTCAGGGACTTTATATTCTACTCAGGTCTACTTTCTACCATTAAAAGGCTACATTTGGTCAATTTCCTAACTCTAAGTTTAGATTCAGTTCCCTAATCAACAAAATACATGAACTACCCATCCCACAGGGTTGCACAGAGAAGAAAACACAACACAATACAGCAACATTGTAAACAGATCTATGCAAAGATGAACTGTTATTTTTCTTATTATTTTGAAAGGTTAAATAAGACTTTTGGCCTTGGGGTTTTTTTCTTTCCAACCAAAATGAACATTTTATGTATTTGTTATTCAGGGATTTCAATCTTTTAAACCTCAATTTAACATAAACGTTTTCTTTCATTCTGGATAGGGGAATCCAACTTATTGTCAGTCTTTAGTCCAGAGACTGTCAGAGTCGGAGTTGTGAATTGATTATCAGCTCTGAAATGTTATTGCTGTGTGATGCTGGGCAACCACTTAAACCCACAGAGACTTAGCTCCCTTATCTGTAAGGTGAGCATATTGACAATAAAAATAAGAGTAGCTCACATTTGTATAGCGTTTTGAAGTTTACAAAGTGTTATATACACTACCTCATTCAGACTTTGTAATGTTTGCAAAATTCTTGGGGCTGTACCAAAGATCAGATAAAATTTATGTATGTGTTATGTATATATATATACACATACACACAGGACCCGTGTGTGTATATTTATATGGATATGTGTACACATATCTATACACACATATATACAAATTTCATATATATATATATATATATATATATATATATATATACACTTATAAATTTCATTCACACATACACACATACAAAAAGTTTATTTGATCTTTTGGAACAATCCCAAGAATTTTGCAAACATTACAACGGCCAATGAGGTAGCGTTTATATAACCTTAACATATTTAACATACAAACTTAACATTCTATAAACTTTACAACACTATATGTATGGATCAGCTAGGTGCTACAGTAGATAGAGTGCTGGGCCTGGATGCAGGAAGATTCAGCTTCAAATCTGGCCTCAATCACTTACTAGCTGTGTGACCCTGAGCAAGTCATGTAACCTGTTTGCCTTAGTTTTATCTGCAAAATGAGCTGGAAAAAATGGCAACCACTCTAGTATCTTGGCTAAGAAAATCCCAAACAAGGTCAAGAAGATTTGGACAGAACTGAATAATAACAACAAAAAAGCAATGAAGGGCAGTATTTGGTTAGTATTTGGTGCCCAGAAGGCCTAGATTCAAGTCCCTTTTCTGATTCATACTTTCTGATTAACGATAGGCAAGTCATTTGACCTCTCTATGCTCTAGGCAGCTCTCCAAGACTGTATTGCCAAGTAGGTGCTGGCTTTGGGAGAGGGAGTTTCCTCCTCCAGGAATGTCCTATGTCAGTGAAGTTACAGCTCCAACCCCAAATCTATTGCTAGTAGTGTGATTACCGTTGAACTGAAATGTTTTCAGTGGAATATGATGTCCAGAGTCAGAGAGCCCCAGTCCCATAATTATTTTGGTAAGCAGAGGAAACACATTTGTTCTTCAGGTGATTTAGGTGGAGTCTATCTTTTCAATGATCCAAATATTGCTTAGTTCACTGCTTTATTTTGCCTCAATAAGTGCACCACACATATCTTTGCTCCAATTTTTATTAAGGTGTTTTTTTAAAAACTCTTATTATTACTTATTTTACTCTTATCTTATATTTTACTTTACTCTTATCTTCATATTAAGGCATTTCATTAGAGATTTTGTTTTGTTTTTGAATGAAAGATAGTTGCAGTTTATTTTGTCCACACATATTTTTGTTTTGAAAACCAACTGTAGATTACTTGGTCTGGTAAGGATGTTTAAATTTAGTTTTTTAATTATCAAAAATCTCTTTTCATGCACTCCCAACTTTTCCCACATCCACTGAGAAATAAGGGGAAAAAAAGAAAAAAACATTGTAAAAAACATGTATTATCAAAACAAATTCCTACATTAGTTGTGTCCAAAAACTTTCTCTCAGTGTGCTCACTGAGAATTAAATTTCAATGTAGCATGGGCAGCAGAGAGTTTTCTTCAAGTTTACATACTATTCATTTATTGATGTCATGAGGAATGTATTTGACATAAACTTACTCTGATCAGAACTTTATTTCTCACTTAAAGGGGTCAAGAACTTGACAGCTACATCAAAGAGAATCCCTCAGCAAACAGAAATATTCCAGGGTAAGATTTATAGTTTCCTGCTTTATCCTTTTAAAATTCATGCTCAAAAACAGAAACTGAATTCTGTGAAAGTAATACAGTGACACTCAAATGCTATGTATTCTGAAAAAACAACAACAACAAAGAAATCATTTTCCATGAAGCATTCCAGCCTGGGAACGTGTGAAACAGTTTAGAGAAATATTGGGTGCTATGGTCTTTCCTGCCCTCATTGGTTGTTCCCTTGTTTCTTTAAGGATTTCATTTATTCCTAAAGTGTCGACTCAACTTTCAGGATATGGTTACATGATTTTAGACATCTGGATGGAAACATAATGTCATTCAAAAACCTGGAAGTTTCAAAATATCTGAGTGTTTGATGTTTGGTAGTTATAGCTTCAGACAGTCTTCAATCTGGTCTTTTCTAGGCTCATAGTGTGCAGAGAAGAGGGTATAAAAGACAAACCCACATGTGGATTCATGTTCCACATCTGGGTGGCTCAGTACATCAGAGCAGGTCTTGCTGATGCTGCAGTATGTGGTAAACATATGTAGTTGCAATAAAAAACATAGAATTTCACTAAGATGGAAAGTAGGAGTGTACTGAAGGCTGAATAGTAAAACGATGATGTTTTCTTTTCAGTAATGTATTATTTTATCTCATATTTAAAGTTATTATTTGTCACATTTCTTGAGCCATAACTGCTTTTGATCCTTGCATTGTTTGTTGCTAACGCAAGCAGCCATTTGTAGCCTTAGCACAAAGTTATAAAACAACCAGAGACAGAGACTGAATAGATTAAAGCAAAATTGGTTATATATTTATACAGTGAGCTCTGTAATTGATTAGCAAGCTTTTCATGGAACATTGCATGTTATAAAGTTTCTCTGAAGTTGCCTTAAAGACACTTGCTGTTTTTCCTTCCACATTGGGCTTGGTAGCAATAATGTGTTCCTCTTTGCATAGGATAAGTGACAATGAATTTTGGTATTACAAAATAGATATTATGAGGAAAGCAGAGCTTAAGTATGGTAGCTATGGTTGGGATTGGAATTCTGAAACTGGATACTTCTCTAGCTGATTTTCAAGTAAAATTGGGAGCTCCTGCATACGTAAAAATATATTCATTGACAATGTTTGACCTTCTGGGGGTTATGTCTATGAACATTATCTATACTATTTCTCAGTTTTAAGAAATGTTTTATTTTCTTGATATGGAGTTGACCTGATCTTTTCTTCAATGTTTAAAGGGGCTCAAACCTGGACAATCTAATCAAAGTCAATCCTGCAACCCACAGTAATAACCAGGGGTAAGATTTATGGAAATCTTTTCTTTTAAAATGGACAGTTATTATGAAAAAGAATTTGGTCTGTTAGTGAAAAATGACATTATGACCAAATGTGCCTCAAGTTCAAATTTGACTTAGCAAGGAATATTTAAAGGAGGTCAAATGAGACTTTTTTGGCTGGCTACAACTGTACTAATCAGTTGACTGATTTGTTTAATTTGTCTGAATTTTACAAAATTTAACTTCTGAGAATAAATGGGAATTCAAAAAGATATATCAATTTTAATGTTAGACATTTTGCTGTAATTAGATCTAGACTACCAAATATAATGGGTATTAGTAATAAATTTCCTCCAAGCTTAATCTTCATATGAATTATTAATAATATCAATGTTAATATTAAACATTTATCATAATTTTACTTATCATGAACTTGTTTTTAAATGTTTAAAGGGCCCAAGATCTTGATAATCTCATCAAAGTAAACCCAAGAACAGGAAAAGGTGAACAGGGGTAAGATTTAATGAGCTTCTCTAAATTTTATAAAATTTTGTCAAAATGCATAAAACTTCATTGACTTTACAATCCTGAGAAAATTCAAGCTTTCCAGTCACATTTTTTTTTTTTTGCTTTTTGGAGGGCAATTGGGGTTAAATAACTTGCCCAAGGTCACACGGCTAGGTTTTTGTTTGTGTGTGTGTTAAGTGTCTGAGGTCAGATCCGAAGTCAGGTCCTTCTGACTCCAGGGCTGGCGCTCTACTCACTGTGCCACCTAGCCACCCCTTCCAGTCAAATTATTACCAAAATATTTCCATAAACCTTTCATTACATATATGTAGATGATTGATTTTTCAAAGTTTACATCAATTTTTTAAATTTGTTTTTTCTTTTTAAAAATTTATTTACTTCTGGTTTACAACATTCAGTTCCACAATCCCTTGAGTTTCAAATTTTCTCCCCCTCCTTGTCCTCCCCACAGCGGCATGCAATCAAATCTACAAATACTTTCACATTAAACATTTGTCAAGTTGTAAAGAAGGGTTATAACCAATGGAGTGGACAATGAGAAAGAAGGCATAAAACAAAACAAAAAAAAAAGAGAGAGAGAGAGAGAGCAAGTAGTTTGCTTCATTCTGCATTCAGACTCTAGTTCTTTCTCTGGATGGGGATATCCCTTTCCATCTACTTTTTCTTTTTTAAATAAGTAGGAGCAGTGTGATATAGTAGAATGAAGAATGAAATGAAACCTAAGAGACCTAGGCTCTAGCCCCATATCTGCTGTTAGTAAGGTGTGTAACTTTAGAAAAGCCCTTTACTCTTTCTGTGACTTGGTTTTTCCATTTGTAAAATGATGAGGTTGGACAAGATAGTCTCTAAGTTCCCTTTTTATGATTCCATTATATTCCAATTATGTGATTCCATAATTTTCTTTTCCTGACCTTTTATTTTGCCTTTTTTTTACTCTGATGTTCCTTTGACCGTGCTTTAGTCCACAAGAACATTGTTCCTAAGAAATAAGACAAAGAGGGGCGGCTAGGTGGCGCAGTGAATAGAGAGCTGGCCCTGGAGTCAGAAGGACCTGAGTTCAGAGCCGGCCTCTGACACTTAATCCACACAAACAAAAACCTAGCTGTGTGACCTTGGGCAAGTTACTTAACCCCAATTGCCCTAAAAAGGGGCGGCTAGGCGGTTCAGTGAGTAAGAGCGCCGGCCTCGGAGTTGGGATGACCCGAGATCAGATCCGGCCTCAGAAAATGAGCACCCACACATAAATAATGACTAGCCATGTAACCTTGAGCAAGTTACTTAACCCCAATTGCTTTAAAAAAAAAAAAGAAAGAAAAGAAAGAAATAAGACAAAGAGCTATGACCTAAACAGAGACTGGGGTCCCTCCCTGCAATCCTCTGTACAGATTTCTTGAAGTTATATAAATATATAGTTATGGGCAAGGTGGAGATACAAAAAATGGCCCTCCAGGGTCCTGGGAGCTGTAGAGAAGAGTAAACATATCTGCTAACTTCAAGTTCAAGCAACCATCAGCAACTGAGGGCCCATTTAACACTAGTCAACACAGTCAAGATACACTCTTCCTCAAACCACTCTTCCTGCAAGGAATTAAATTAAGTTTCTGTGGCCTTTAGTTTGAAGATTCTTCTCTCTTCCTCTCTAATTTAACAATTTAGTCCTGTGAAGTCTCTCTTAATTTTTATGATATTTCAAATATCATTGATGGTAATGTTTATGACTAGTTCTTTCATGATACTAGGGTAGAGTTCATCTGGATCTGGGGACTTGAGCAAATTTAAACTATGAATGTGCTCTTTTACTATTGCCTGCTTTCCTTCCTTCCTGCCTACCTTCTTTCTGTCTTTCCTTCTTTCTTTTGTCTTGAACAAATTTATCTCTGTACTCTCTTACTATTATCTCACATCTTTCTTTTTTCCCTTCTTTCCTCCCTTTCTCCCTCTTTCTTTCTCTCCCCTATGCCTTCTTCTCTCCCTCCCTCCTTTGTTCCCTTCTTCCTTCTTCCCTCTGCTCCCTCCCTCTCTCTTTCTTTCCTTCTTCCTTTCTTCTTTTTCTTTCTCTTCCTTCCTTTTTCTTTCTTTCTTCATTTCTTTGCTTTCTCCCTTCTTTCTTTGTTTTTCTTTAGAAATTCTTGAATAGGAAATTATAAAGAGATTTCAGCCCCCACTGGTAGATGGAGAACCTATACCAACAAAATCATAAGCACTTCAAGTGATTAAATAAGATCATATAAGAATAAAATTTCCAACTTATGGGAAAGTCCAAACATGTCACATTATTTTTCCTCATTCTGGTTCCTCTTCTATAACCATCATCATTTCAGAACCACCTAGGATCATGGTTCATTGGATTTGTGATCTCATCAATGTGGCTACTCCCTCTAGTGGTACAGTTTATAACCCACCCATGTTTGCCCACTGTGTGATTTTATACATATCTGCTAATAAAGTCTTCACAGAGCGATCTCCAGACTTCTTGGTACCCTTCCTCTAGCCCTTCTTGCATTATGTGGCTACCAGTGGAGCATATGGGATGTTCATTGGTTATTCCTACATTCTTAACCTACCTCCATTTCTAATCATTTATCTATTTCATGGTCTCCTTTATGCATTCCATCTACCCAGTTTTCCATTGATACCTTTTTACGGACTTCTTACCCTTATACCATGAATCTATCTATGGTTCTTTGAATTCTTACCAGCTTTATTACTTTGGAGCTCATGGCATTCTAAGACTTGCAGTCATACCACATTACCAGAAGGATATCATTAAATAGATGGGTCTTTGTTTCTGAAAGAGAAGCTTGGGTTACTCAAAAGTACAATGTAATTTCCCAAAGGCAATCCAGACTGCTTCCATTCTCCTGTCTAACTCTGGATCTAGCTCCTTATCCATCTGTAGCATCTGTACAAGAAACATGTACTAATGGACCATCTTTCTATTTAAAAAAAAAATCAAGAGCCATTCTTATGTTTTGGCAGCCCAATATTAAGTTGCTTGTAGGAATGAGAACAGTATAAAATAAAAATTATTGTGAAAGCAGGTGAATGTGATAGATGAGGTGTGAATTTAAAGCAATGAATGAAACTAATTTTGCTTGTATGTTCAATTGCATTACCTTATAATGTTTATATATAAACATATGCATATAATATATCAGTATGTCACTATATGCACAATATATCACTCCATGCATTTATATAGATATATCATATATGAATAATTGTATATACACATGTATGCATATACACATATGTGTGTCTGTTTATACATACATATTACACATACATATATTATGGAATCAACACATATTCATTTTGTTTCTACAGCAAATCCTTAGATGGAATAAAAAGTGTCATATATCATACCATCTTTTTTATCCTTTGCTGATACTTGTTATAATTTCCAAATTTATTCCAGATGTCTTTCCCCCTTTTATTCTATGTGTAAATTTGTTAGGAGCATGTATAAGGAGAAATTTTGCTCTGTAAGTGAAAGACAGACTTACTGAGATAACAACTATTAAAATGCAATCATCATATATATTGAGTCAACAAAATCTTAATAGCTTTCTGGTTTTACATAGGGCTAAAGAGTGTCATGAAAAGCTAAAATGTCTAACAGCAAGAATTTAACCAAATCAAGTGGTAGAGAGGTTCTATGTTCAATAGTTAAAATTTATTTTATGTCCTTCTGTGTAATTGATCTGGTTTTTTTTTTTAATATTTAAAGAAACCAAGACTTGGATAATCTCATCAAAGTTAACAGAACTACAAACAAACCTACTCCAGGGTAAGAAAAGCACAGGTTCCTGATCTAGTTTTCTGTAATATATGCTCAAAAATCAATTGAATTGGGTACAATGCATTCGGCTTCACAAATCCACTTAAATAGCTATGCCATAACTTAGTCATAACTGTAAATTGAGCACAGATATAGTCATTTGGTGAGCCCAAACAAACCAAAAGGAACTTTGGTCAGCAAACAGTTTAGGAAAATTGATAAAGAAGTTGTAGACTGATGACATTCTCATGCCTGCTAAATATATTTGAACATGAGACTATGTTTGCTTTCTCCTTCCTTAAATGTTAAGGGAATAGGAGGTGGCAGTGGTTATATTAATTATCTTGAGAAAAATGTAGTGGAGAGACCATTACAGACTAGTTCTCTCCTACTTGCCTCAAAAGGTTCTCATCAGCATAAAGTTAATAAATGTGAAAGCATTTTGGAAAAGTGGTTTTCAATTCCCTTTTAAGATGGTGAGCCCTGGATTCCAGGACATAGCTGAATTTGTTCAGGTGTTCGTTGAATTCTTGTCATTGATTCATTGATCTGATCATTTTCTTTTATGCTTTTAGGGGAGAAGGTCTTGATGAGTTCATCAGTGTGAACCCCAAAGCTGTCAGAATTACCTCAGGGTAAAAGATAAAGGCTTTCCTTTCCCTCCCTCCTTAATCTCATATTTAGATAACAAATAAACCTGAATCAGTTGGGAAAAGAACCCAATAATTGATTGGATGGACTGGTGTTTGCTCAGCAAAATTTTCATATGTCTATTCATTTATTAACCAAGCATTTATTCAAGTACCTAAAATGTGTCAGGTCCCATTCTAGGAGCTAAGGATAAACAAACAAACAAACAAACCCCAAAGATCTGCCTTGAAGGAGTTTATATTCCCTTGACTGGAAACAACATGTACAGACATAAGCAAATGCAAAATAAGTACAAAGTGATTTCCAGATGGGGAGGTCACTAGCAATGGGGGAGATCAGCTTAAGCCTTGTGAAGGAGACAGTTCTTGAACAGAATACTGAAAGAATTATAAAACATCAGGTGACATTCTAGGCATAAGGCAAAGGCATGGAGACTGGAAATGGAATATTGAGTGTGAGGAAAGTAGGCTGGAACACAAAGGGGAATAATGTGCATTAATATGTAAAGGTAGGCTGGTGACAAATTAAGAAGAGCTTTAAAGGCCAAGCAGAGGTTACGTTTTATCTCAGAGCTTATTGATCATGAGAGTGACATAGTCAGAATTATTCTTTTGGAATATTGCTTTGGGAGCTATATGGAGGATGGATTGAACATGGGAGAGGCTTGGGGCAGGGCAGCCTTTCCCTGTCTTCCCTAGTTGGGAAACCACTTAGGGTACTATTTTAGCTGATAAAGGTCTAGCATGACAGTTTTGTGAGTAGAGAGGAGAGGATAAATATGAGAGACATTTGAAGATAGAATAAGTAAGGTCAATCCTTGGTTTTTCATGACATTATTCAAACTTGGTATCCTTCTTCAGGTTCAAATGTATATAACTGATGCTTAGATTATAGCCTTATCTCTTCTTTACTTGGTGAATCTATACCCATTTTTTTTTTTGAGCAGGGAAGGCAAGGCAAGGCAATTGGGGTTAAGTGACTTGGCCAAGGTCACACAGCTAGTAAGTGTTAAGTATCTGAGGTTGGATTTAAATTCATGTCCTCCTGACTCCAGGGCCAGTGCTCTATTCACTGCATCACTTAGCTGCCCCTATACCCATTCTTTAAAGTTCAACTCAAGGAGCACATCTTTCATGAAGTCTATTATGATACCCTTGTTACTAATAACCTTCTGCCTTGGACCCCTCTTTATATTTTATTCACACTATCTTAGCATAATTACAGGTAGGATAGAAAGTGTATTGAGAACCTGCTGCAGAATCAGGAAGACCTGAATTCATGTCCTGCCTGTGTGATCCTGGGCAAGTCCCTTAAACCCTCAGTGCCCTGGGCAATCTTCTAATACTTCGAGTTTTGAGCTGCATTGGTAGAGGGGAGTTTCCTCACCATGAGTTCCCTATGTCAACGAATTCCTTGGTTTGATTTTTTTTAAATGCTTATATAACTGTATAGTTACCTATATTTTTGTCTTCTTTTAAGCTAAAAATTCTATCTGGGTAGAAACCAAGTAATCTAAAATTTATGATTCCCCAAGCACCCAGTTATTGCTGTTGAGTCATTTTCAATTGTGTCGGACTCTTCATGTCTCCATTTGGGTTCGTTGTTGTTGTTTTTAGTAAAGATACTGGAGTGGTTTTGCTATTTTCTTCTCAGCTCATTTTACAGATGAGGAACTGAGGTAAACAGGATTAAGGGACTTGCCTAGAATCACACACATAGAAAATGTCTGAGACTATATATTTGAACTTGGGAAGATGAGTCTTACTGACTCCAGGCCTGGTAGTCTATCCACTGTGCTACCAGACTGCCCAGCCACTTAGTAGGTTTTTAATAAATATCTGTTGAATTGAATTCTGTTGATCTTGGATTTTCTCAGCCTTAAGACAATGAAAGTGAATTAGAGAGTGAGAGAGTATATTTATTTGAAGTAGATCTGTGATTATGCAGCTAAACCAGTTAAGAGGAAATTCCCTCTACCAAAGCAGACTGACACCTCCAAACTTATGCAGTTCTAAAACTTGTATCCATGATCTCCATTTTCCAACTTGATTTGCATATCAGTCAGTTAGTTGGTGAGTAATTGTGACACAGATACTGGGTTCCTGGCTCTGTGTTAGGAACATATCATTCGTTACATATTCTGCCTTTTATGTGTCATTTCAGCCTCTGAGCAGCAAACAGAAAAGCCAGTAGACATATTAATTCTTTGTAACAGCTGGTAATTACCATACATTAAAGCCAATTAAGTGTTGGAAGTAGAAAGATATTATTCTGAGAAAATAGGCAGTCCATGTCAATTTAACAACTTATACTTAAGAAAATTCATAAAATACTTATTTTTTGAAACACATTTTGGTTTAACTAATTGAGTTTAGAATGCATCCTTACTTATACTTTAAAAAAAATATGGAAGAAGCGAAGACTTTAGCTCAATCAACAGAATGATATAATAAATAAATATGACAAGCTACAAGGTATACTATAAATTTGTAGCATGGTTAAGGTTAAGACATAGGCCCTATTAAGGGAATTAACAAATTGGGGTTGTTTTGAGGATTGACTAATATCTATAGAGCATCTGTGTAAATATATGCAAAGCATTTTAAAGATCTAAAACCACAGAGTGGTAAATATTCCTAAATATTCCATTTGAGACTTGGCTACATTAATACAACAAATTTTCATGGGAGGTAGTATGTTACTTCAGTTAGTAAGAAACATATTAAGCTTTCCCCCAAAAAGAATTCATTTCCAAGCCCCTCAAGAGTGTTTGCATTTAGCAGAGTGCTGGGTATCTAGGAGGTGTTCAGTGAATATCCGTAAGCCCAATTAATTGTGTCTTCCAACTGACAGGCATACATTTAAGCCTCATCACTGAGTCCTCATTGTTCAATGTACATACTGGCTTGCATTTTGATTGGTGGTTGAAGAGCCTGGTATATATTTAAAGTATTCTTGAGAGTGAGGGGTAGAAGCAAATCTCTTTTGTTCAATAAAACAGTAGGGAAATGAAAGTTCCCTGTGTTCTTTTCAACTTCTTCCATCTGGCTTACTCCAAAGATAAAAATGTCTGGGAAGTGTACAGCATGTGTAGTTACACTGAAAAACACTCTACTGGATTTTGTTTATTAAAAAGAAATTATGTTTTAATATTTTGTCTTTTGTAAGATAAGAAATTGACATTGTTTATAATACCATCCATCTTGATATTGCTTTTTTAAAATTATAAATATGAGAGCTTTATAAGAAAAGTATATGTTAAATATAGTCAGATTAATTGATTATGTGTGATCACTGATGGTAGAATTTTATGATAATGGAAGCTTATTAGGTTTCTACTTTGTCCTTTTCCTTCAAAGAAACTGTCATATACCTTAATCTCTCAACTAATAGTATCTTTATTATTAAAAGTTCTGGCATGGAGTCAGGAAAATCTGAGCTCAAATTTGACAGCAGTACTTATGAGCTGTAACCCTGGGCAAATCTCTTAACTTTGGTCTGCCTCGCTTTCCTTAACTATAAAATGGATATAATAATAGCTTCTATGTCTCAGGGTTGTTGTGAGGATTAAATGAGATATTTGTAAAAGTTTTTAGCACAGTTCCTGGTTCCCTTCCCCTTCCCCTTTATTGAATACTTCATTATTTATACTGAATAACAAGATCATTATCCTACAGTTGTGGCATAATGGAAAGAGCATTGAATAGAATTAATAATAATAACAACAGCTACCATTTATATAGTGCCTCCTATGTGCCAGGCACTGTGCTGTGTTCTACAAATATTATCTCATTTGATCCTTATAACCCTGGAAGGTAGGAGTCGTTATTATCCCCACTTCATAGGTGAGAAAGCTGAGGCAGAGGATAAGTGGCTTGCCCAGGGTCACCCAACTACGTGGTATCTGAGGCCAGATTTGAATTTGTCTTCTTGTCTCCAGGTCTAGGGCTGCCACACCCAGCTGCCTCATGAATGATAAAAGACTTACTAAGCATTTCCTCCAGGCTAAACACTGTGCTAAATGCTAGGGATACCCAAAGAAAATTGAAGATATTCCTGACCTCTCAAGGAGTATACTTAATTCTAATAAGGGGAAGTCATATAGTTAGTAGAATGGTGTTTTGGTGTGGGTTGTTTCAGGGAGTCTGGAGTTCTGCCTTGGAATCCCAGATCCAGCACATATTAGCAGCGGGATCCTGTGTAAATCAAATCTCTCCGAGCCTCAGTTTTCTTCATTATAAAATGGCAAAAAATAATTTTCACACTACCTACCTCCTGCAAAATTTCTTTCTGTGGTTCTTTTAACCTCTCCCAAGTAGGAATACTCAAGAAAGTAATTTCCTTTTTAGGCTCTGTGGTTGGAACATATCTTGAGGATTAGAATGAAGGATGAATAACAAACAAAACAATAAACATCTAACTCAATTCTTTCATTTTATAGATACAGGAAATGATACCTGGAGAGTCCAAGTTACTTGTCCAATGTTTATAAGTAGCAAGTATAAATGGCTGGACTAAGATCTGAACCCAGGCTCTCTAGCTCCTTTTCCAACACACTATGCTGCCTTGTATTGCCTTTACCTTCTTAAGACCTCAGATTCAGTCTATTCATATTCTGAATGAAGAGGTTACCCATAAAGAGGGTTAGGGTTGCTCTGGAGACCCCAAAATACCAACACACTGGGTCCTGCCCAATAAATTCAACTCAAGTTTTCTCTCAGCCAAAGAAAAGTAAAGTTTATTAAAAGTTCGCTTGCACAGAGTAAGCCTGTGCTAGGTCATTCTATGGTGCTCTCACAGACATGAAGACAGGATGGGGTCTTATATACAGAAGGTTGGGGGAGGCTAGAGGAGGAGTTTGGGGAGGGTCTTCAGGAAGAGTTAATGAGGTCAATGAGTGATTAAGGGTGGGAAGTAGCTGGAGACTACAGACAATGGTGGACTAGGCCAGTTCTAGGGTGGATTGATATTTTGATAGGCTCAAGGATGGGAAGTCCAGTAAGAGGTCTGGGCCCAGCCACAGTGTAAGGCTTATTGCCTCATGCAAATGCCTCATCAAATTGAGACGATTTAATCCGAATTCAAGGGGGGTTCCCAGAGCCTGTACCTCAAGGACTCCAGGAGAGCTAGAGGGGGCTCCTAGAGCCCATTCCTCATCATGAAAATGAATAGCTGAGTTAAATTTAGCTGGTTTTTCATTCATGGAGGGAAATAAAGTCATTATTTTGTTGGAATGTTATAAATGTACTTAATGAGAATCATCCCAGTCTTAGATCTAATTTTCACAGTTGATACTTTTATTTACTGGACAAAGCAAATCAGGATAGGGTCAATAGAGTCAGGTCATGACCACAGGATGCCAAAACATCTGAATAAAAGGACAAAATAAATTAATTTTCTGATAAAATATGAACTTCTTGAGGGCAACCACTATTATTTTTCCTTGCATCCTTATTGCCAAAACAGTGCTTGGCACATAGTAAGTATTTAATTAATGCTTGTTGATTGTTGGAAATAACATTTACTAGACCATGTGAATTAAAACACACACACACACACACACAAACACATACTTGACATTTTACTTATAGCAGAGGAATATTGTAAATAAAATATATAAAATCAGAATTGTTTTCTATTCAAACAAGAAAATTTAATCCTCATTTTGAGTGGGTAGGCATCTGTTTCCAAGACTTCTAATTAACTAATTTTTAAGAAAATAAATCTTTTAACATAGTAATATCCAGATCCCCTTCCTTTACCCCAACAAATAATATTCTTTGCATTAAATCTTCGCCTGTCGCTAATCCAAACTGTTTTCATCTGTCCTCTTTAAAGAAACCAAGATCTTGACAATTTCATCAAAGTTAATCCTGAAACCCTCAAAAACAATCAGAGGTAAGAGGAAAGAATATTCATCATTCTTATATCTGTTTCCAAAGCATTTGACAGACTTAAAAAAATTATTTGAATCATTCATAACTTTAGTATACTTACCCCCCCAACCATATGATTAATCTGTACTCTTTTCACTTTTTACTATTTAAAGAAACCAAGATGATCTTGATAAATTCATCAAAGTGACTCCTGAAGTTCTCAGAAACAATCAGAGGTAAAAGAATAAAAATATATTTTTCAACAAAATGGAAGGCAACATGATTCAGTGAAAAGAACACTTTCTCTGGAATTAAGAGGACCTGTTTCAAGTCCAATATCAGATGTTCATTACTTAAGTAACTTTGGATAAATCCCTTAAGTCCAATATGCCTCTATTTCTTCATCTTTGTGGTAAAATAGAGTTAGGCTAAGTGGCCACTAAAGTTACTTCCTATTCTAGATCTATGATACTGTAATTTTCCTGAGTTTCATAGGCAGACACTTGAATGAAAAATATGAAGTTACAATATGAAAAACGTCAATTATAATATGAATAATTTTTAAAGTCTTATCATCCATCCAAACAATTTTTATTTTCTATTACTAAAGGAGCCAAGACCTGGATAGATTCATTAAAGTGAATCCAACAACTTTCAGAAGCAGCAAGAGGTAAGAACATTTAATCTTGCTGCCCTCTCTGAACGATTTCCAAAGAACTGACTAAGAATTTTTAAAGTTGCTGATGTATATTTTTTGTCAAGCTAGTAGTGCATTCTTTTATTGGTGAGTGTTATTTCTTGGTTGTTGGTTTTTTTTTCCAAATCAGTATATGGTTATAACACTAAATATTCCAAGGGCATGCATTTGGCTTTTTAAGATAGTAATGGGGCTCTCCTTTTAAAATTATAGGCCTACTGCTGCTGCTTTTTTTTTTTAATGGTCATGCATCATTTTCTCATTTGCTTATGTTTAATACCATCTAGGGTTCATGCCCTTGTCAACAAGACAACATGCTGTCCCATTATGGGTTTAGCTTAGTTATTCTTCTTCCCCCTAGGGAGTCATTTTCAAACTTGGACTATATAGGAGGCAGTTATCAGGGCTGAAAAGCAAAATTAATTAAGACTCATCTGAAGAAAAGATTTTTGGAAGATGTTGCATCTAATCATGAGATAATTCAGAGCCCAGGGGCGCTACTAAAATAAATGATCTAAGCAAAAATTGTATATTTCATACAGTTGTCTGCCCTTTGTTGCTTTTCTGTGGCAGTCTTTACCCCAAAGTGCTTTATTAACACAAGTAAAATACATTAATATGAACTCTGTAGCATTTCAAAATTGCTTTGTGGTAGTGGGAAATGCTGTTATAACAAATCTCTTGCTGGAAATTGCATTCCCAGGATCAAGGGATGGCACAAAATTGGCTGATGAGCAGTGAATTAGCACTGAGTATCACATGTTCATAAAGCTAGAGCCCTAAAGGGTTTCTGGTACAAATCCCTCTTTTTTATATAGATAAGGAAACTGAGATTTAGAGGTTAGGTGACTTCCACAAGGTGATGTAGGTTGTAAGGAGCAGAACCAGGATTTGAATGAGGAATCTGAGGTCACAGGTAATATGTGGCTTGACTGTACTTCAGTACAGGTCTGGGAAAGACCTTAATTTAGAAAGGCCAAGGTCACCCACTGCATCTCGACCATCACCAATTACATTGACTTTTGTCTTGCCACTGGACCTGTGATGACTCTGGAGGAGGGACTTTGTGCAGCTCTGCTTACTTAAATCCAATTCACTGGCAAATCAAGACATCACCCTGGGATGGCATTGGTCCTCTTTGAGAATGAAGGGTGAACAACAACAACAGGCCTTGGATTCTGTCTTCAAGTACTCTTTTTGTTGTGAGACCAAAGAGTATTAAATTAGATTAGATTAGAGAGTATTAGAGTGGGAATTGATCAATCAATCAGCCAACATGTGCCCATTATGTGCCAGACACAGTGCTAGGCACTGGGGATGCAAAGAAAGAAATGAAACATGAATATGAATTATCAAGGATGGTGGCAGAAAGTGGGATGAAATGCATGAGTGTGACAAAAAAGTGAAAGAAAAGTGAAAAAGTCATCAGGGAAGGTAGACAAGTGTTCTGGAGGCTCGTGTAGGACAGCTGCAGATAATCAGGAGAGGGTGGTATAAATCAGGTGGCATGAGCTACAATAAAGGAAAGATAGAGGAGTGACAGGGCTAAATAAACTTCTAGAAGTGGCTAAGAACATGTGAAGTAAGACACAGATCTGCATCTAGAGAAAGAACTGACCAATAGAAATATGTATAGAATGATTCTATATGTGTATATGTATATATATTTACATATGTGTGTGTTTGTGTCTAATGGCAGCCATCTCTAGGGCAGGGAAGGGGAGAGGGAAGAAAAAAACAGGGAAAAAAATAGAGGTGGCAATTGAAAGAAAGGAGAATGCCAGTTCTTTGCTCTGTTTATTGGAGGGCATGAAAGGAATGGCCAGCATTGTAGAAGGCGGGGCTGGATGTTCAGTTAGTATAGAAAGTAGAAGAGGCCAAAGAAGAAGAAATTGAAGACTGGGAATGGGGAGGGAAGAGGGTTTGGTCACTAAACATGGGTTCCAAAGGCAGACTGGGAGAGGCTAATAGAAAAAGACACTCTAGATTGACAACTAGCTGAGTTGGATGTGGATGGAAATAATAATTAATAATCATAATTGACTTTTTAATGATACTTTGAGATTACCAAAATACTTTACAAACATCTCATTTTATCCTCATAACAACTCTGGGAGGTAGATGCTATTGTTATCATCATTTACAGATGGGGAAACTGAGGTAGACAGTGTAGAGACTTGCCAGGGTCATACAACTGGTAAGTATCTGAGGCTGAATTTGAACTCAGGTCTTCTTGACTCCAGAAACAGCACTCTATCCAGGATACCACCTAGCTACCTAAGAAAGAAAACAGGAGGAAGGAAAGCATTTTGACCTAGCCAGGGAGTTCTGGATGACAAGAAGTGGAACTGGGACAAAGATATCTATTTCTGGTACAAATCCCTTTTTATCTACCCTCTATCTGATAGAATTATTTCTTGGAGAAGCTTGTAAAATTAGCCAGGCCAAAATATCAAATTAGAATGTTGTCTTAATGCAGTACATTTAAAAACTATATTCCTCAGATATATTTCCTTCTGTTTGATGCCAGTCAAGCTCTCCCATTGAATTTCTTTAGTTGCATTACTTTTTCAATATAGTGCAGATTTCGGCAGTGCATTATAAAATTTCTGTAATGAGAAATGTTTTTTGTATGAAGACAGTACTATAAACGGCAGCCGTTAGTGGAATAGTTGAATTATGTTTATTCAGAAGTTGACGACTGTTTCAGAATGGCCCCAATTAAGCCTGATATCTAAATACCTTCAATGGAGTTCAGATAGGAACCAATCAATTTCTTCAATAAATAATTGTGGAATAAATTGGGAAAAATCCCCATGAATTCTGGAGAGATCTATTTGGAAGAGAGATTGCTTCACTTTATTCTGTTATTATTGTTATTTAGTACACCAGCCCTTAACATTTGGAGTGGAAGTGAAGAAAAGGTCATCATTGAAGGGTCATAGCCAGCTTAGAGGCAATAGCATTCCCTTACAATCCTATTTAATGCCATGAGTGGATTGATGACTTCATAGGAGTACCACAGCAAAGCTGAGTTCTCTTTAGGAAACTGGTGACATTTTCAGCTGTAGTTCACTTAGGGACTGAATAAAATTCTAGTTGTCACTCTGCCTGCAAGCAGACATTCCTGCACTCCTTCTAGGAACCCAGCAACCTGAACAAATGCATATTTATGGGGAAATTTCACTTGTACAGTGAGAAAATGCTTCACTCTTAACAGGCATATTTTCAAATTTCCATGCACCATCACTAAAAGGAGAAAGTCAATTACTGGTAGCTTATGAGCTATTGTTAGCCTGACTCTAGAAGCTATTTCTGATTGAAGACTTTAATTCATTTGTTGACATTTTTACCTTTAGAATTATAAAAGATAACAATTGTCAGAGATAGAAAATTATGTCCTGACCCAATTATAACATCATGCAAGACTGTACTCTAGCCCCCAACTACTTTAATCATTAAAAATATGTTAAATGAATGGTATCATCATAGGAGTATTGATTTAGAGCCAAAAGAAATAGTGGGACAGTGGTGTCTAGGTGGCGCAATGAATAGAGCACCTGCCCTGGAGTCAGGAGGACCTGAGTTCAAATCTGGCCTCAGACACTTAACACTTGCTAGCTGTGTGACCTTGGGCAAGTCACTTAACCCCAATTGCCCCACCTTTCCCCCTCCAAAAAGCAAAAAACAAAACAAAACAAAAAAGAAACAGTGGGACCATCCAGTTATCCCATTTTGTTTTCTAAATAAGGAAACTAAGATCCAGGGAGATTTTATGATGAGTGAGACTAATGACTTTGCACAGCTTTGCCTCATTTAAACCCAATTCATACACAAATCAAGATATCTTCATGATTTCATTGGTCCTGTTCAAGAGCAAATGACCACCACCAACAGTAACAAATGGCAGAGTAAGGATTTGAAGACACTAAATGCTCTCTAATCTATTAGCATAGCCACCACCCTGATCCAGGCCCTCATTGCCTCTTCTCTCAGTGAAATGTCCTCCCTTCCCCAACACAAACCCAAAAAAGAAACATTTTCCTTCTAAAACCATTGACACCAAAATATAGGGATCTGGACTGGACCTTTGATTTCACTGATACAGGGAACTCCCAAATGAAGAAACATCCATTACCAATGCACATAGTGCCTTTTTTCAAACTTATAGAGAATTGACTAGGGCACTTAAATATTCAATTACTTGCCTAGGATCATGTAGCTAGAATGTGTCAGAGGTGGGACTGTGAGCCCAGGTTTTCCTGGTGTGAAGGCCAGCTCTCTACTATCTCATACTGAGTAGAATTCTGTGAAAGCAAAAGCAAAACCCAGTATGAATATGTCAGTTCATAGATTTAGATGCTGAAGGGGCCTTAGCCTAGTCTAGTCTAGTCCAACCCCATCATTTTCTCCATAAGAGAACCGAGGTTGAGAAAATTCAAGATGGCCTGCCCAAGGTTACACAGGGAACAAGTGGAGGAGGGGCTTTAACCCAGGTCCTCTGACTTTAACCCTGGCCCTCTTTCTACTATATCATGCTGCTTCCAAGTATCAAGACCTACCTTCTCGTTTTATAGATGAGGAAACTGAGGCCCATTGAACCAAAATGAATTGCTTACGGTCATATAGGCATTAGGTGGAAGAGAGAGTTTGAACCAAGTCTTCTGATGTCCAGAGCACGTAAAACTGAAATAAGTGTAACCATAAGAGGCTTTGGATTTGGTTTTCTGTGACAATTCTTCATGGTTCTGCAAGTAGCAGCAAAAAAGAAAACCTATTGCACCTGAATCAGATTTCATAAACCACGAGGACTCAAGCTTGATGAAGTTGGTTTGTTGTTTCTTCTGTCCTCTGTGCTTGCATAGGCCTATATCAATATGGAACACTAATTTCCTTAATGTCAAAGCCTTTATTCTCTCATGTTTAAAAAAAGGCCTTGAAAAATAAACATAAATGTTCCCCCTTTCTCACAGCATAGTTGAAAGAACCATACAAATGATCTCACTGTAGTTTCTATACCCCTTGCAGAGTGACAAAGACTCCTATTCAATCAAAACCTTCATGCCCAAGATGTAACTTTTGGCATAAACCGAGAATACATAGTAAATCTTTTATACTGTTGCTCTGTAGTTTGGTAAATGTATTCCATGCTAAACAATGAGCAATTAAAGTAAGTTCTGTTGAGACAAATATATTGCTGCTTTATAAATGTAGTACTTCCCACACATGAAAACAAAGACAGACTCTATGGGATGCCATATAGCGCAATGGAATTCTTAGCTCTGGACCAAAGGATTTGAGATTGAATAAGAGGCTCTCCCCTCTTTTTACCCATGTGACCTCGGAAAAAAGTCAGTTAATTTCTAAAATGAGGCTTGCTCTCAATACATTATGCTGTGCTTTCTCTCTCTCTCTCCCTCTCTTTTCCTACCCTTTTTTTTCTCCCTCCCTCTGTCTTCTTCCCTTGGGACTCCGTATCTCAACAAGGTAGAAGTACAGCAGCCTCTCATGGACCATGATTCCTTTACTGATTGGTTCCTGAGTTTAAACTTGCTTTGCTTTTCCTACCTGGTCAACTGCTGGACTTAATGCAGCTACCCCTAGGTTTAGCCTACTGACATTTAGAACTCCAGAACTGAAACACCTTTGTAAGAGGGAGTATGGGTTTGTACCTCACCTAGTTCTTTCCTCTGTTTCCAAAAGCTGCTTTTAAAATTCCATTTTCCAGTTGAAATATGTAGTGCTTATTTTCTTCCAAAGTGTCTCTCATGATCTACTGAGGCCAAGGATGTGGCCATATCACTTAAATAAATTCCAAATGTTCACAAGAATAAGAAGCAGTCAGGTCTCTTGTAATTCTTCTGTTATACAGCTTTATACACATGCTCTTGTTTGCTAGGCAACATTTGGATAGGCTTTTCTAAAAATCTATTTTGGTTGCTTTAAATCACAGCTCTTCCCATCTTATACCTTGGTGCAAAAGACATGATGTAAATTATGTAGACTTAATTAGACAAGGAAAATTTATTTTTACATTCCCAAGTAACTTGGAAAGTTTATGAGCAGTCTGGACTGCTTGGATTGGATTGTCAAAGCTAGTTGTTGTCATCAATCAGACTGAGAAACAATAATGTCCTCCTTCACTCATTGTGTCTTTTCTTCCTTACTCTTCTTACACTAGTAATGTAATTTTGCTTTGTTTCCTTTAGATTCAAGTCATAAAACCCATTCTACTTGTTTGATGAGCTCCATGTTTGGATAAAGCAAATGTGTTCTATTAGACCATTGGTAAAAGGGTCTATTTAACCCTTTTAGTAGTTCCCGGTGCTATTTTTATGATAGTCTATTAGGAAGAAAAGGTATAATCCCATTTTCACATAGCTACCTCTTGATTACTAAGGGATGGGTTGTCACTATGTAACTGGTAGGTCTGTCATCCCTCTCACTCCAGTTCCTTTTGATCATTTATTTCACTGTCTGGCAACTTCTCTACTGGAGAGTGAGAAGGGAGAGAAAAGAAAGGAAGGCTTTATTGTTTCATTGGAGAAATGTATGGCATGAAACTTCAGACATTTTCCAAACTATTTAGAGGAACCTGAAAAGTGTCATTGTTGCATTGATTATGTTTTTTTCCTCTGGCACACTGACTCAGAGATCACTTATAATGGTTTCTGTATATTCAAATGCATGCAACTCAGCTAGAAAGAGCAATGGATTTCAAGCAAGAAAACTGAACTTTTAGGAGCAAGTATTTTGGGAAATTCACCTCAACTCTCTGAACTTCAGTTTCCTCATCTGTAAGATGGAGTAATATACACACTGCCTACACCAATGGGTTGTTATAAGCAAAACACTCCAAAATCCCAAAGTTACAGAACTGTGAATTATTACAACTCCTATGAATGGAAGCCTAATTTGGATATTGGAGGTTTAGAATTAATACTATTAGATTTTTTCCTGATAAAAACTGGACACTAATTTTTCATTGTTTTTTGGTGTGTGCATGTATATGTTAACTTCTGTCAGCATAGGCAAGAAAATTCCATGAAAAACTCCCAAATGTGTGTTTAATAAAATAAATATACATGATTAATTAATCAGTGCAACCTATGTCAAGCATACCTAAACACAGGATTCATTAGAAGAAAGGTGGAAGGGCGGCTAGGTGGCGCAGTGAGTAGAGTGCCGGCCCTGAAGTCAGAAGGACCTGAGTTCGGATCCAGCCTCAGACACTTAACGCACACACAAACAAAAACCTAGCCGTGTGACCTTGGGCAAGTTACTTAACCCCAACTGCCCTCCCAAAACCAAAAAAAAAAAAAAAAAAAAAGAAAGGTGGAAGAAATGGAATTCCTAAATACTAGAGATAATTCCAGAGATATTAGAGAATTCGGAGACAAGAGAGACTGGTCCTCCTGCAAATGATTATTTTTTTGTAGCCCTACAGCTTCGGATTTCTAGGAAACATAAATTACTATTAATGATAGCTAAAATTTATATAGCATTTTAAGATCTGCAATATATTTTGCATATATTTTCTAACTACAAATATATGGGTGCTTACTAATGCAGTGGTTTATCTTGGTGTCTCATAGACTTTGTTTTTGCCCATCAAGATTGGTCTTAATAGTTGTCTATTAATAGAATGATCCAATATATGATTAGAACAGTGGTTTAGTTTCTCTATTCTCCATCAGACTTTGCTTCAAATCTTGAATAGACTATGTTTCAGGTAATGTAAATTCTGATGGAAACTTCTGATCTGATCCTTACCTGGCTATTTCCTTTATGCCCAGTTCCTCCTGATTAAATTGTAGTCTCTCCCTCTTCCCTCAAACTATCAGTATCCTCAAGTCTGGTAATCTGAATTTTAAGGCCTCATATATGTTTTTTATTTTACTGAGAACTCTTATCTTTTGCCTCAAAGAAATGACCAGATGTACTCTATCTCCATTTCAACCCTGCATTGAAACTTTCTTTGTAAGAAAGAAAAACAGCTAAGCAAAACCAGCCAATTTCATTACCATTTCCGGCATTACACCTAACACCATCCACATGGTCTCCCTTCCTCATATGGAGAAGAAGGATATATATTGTATTATTGGTTCTTCAATAATTATAATTTCTCAGTGCTTGACTTTCCTTTAATATTCTTTTTGTTTATATTTTCTCCTATTTTTAATTTATGAAATAAAAGAAAGACATGATGTAGATTATGTTGACTTAGACAAGAAACACAACATGCTATGTGCAACTTGCGATTTCCTTCAAATGTACAACAAAATTGTCATGTAAATTTATTTTTTTCTCCCCCCCTAGAGATGGATTCCATTAGACATGAATAGTGTGATTCCATTAGACATAATAGTTCCAATAGACATGTATGTGTGTGTATATGTAAAATTATTTTAAAAATACTTCTATTTATCAGTTCTTTCTCTGGAGGCAGATAGCATCTTTCTTCATATATCCTTTATAGTTAATTTGGGTATTTATAATAGACAAAATAACTTATTCATTCAAAATCAATATTGTTGTTACTGTATACAGTGTTCATCTAGTTCTTCTAAGTTCACTCTGAATTGATTCATGCAAATCTTCCCAATTTTATACAAATTTCTCATGTGCATAATTTGTTTCAATGAAATAATAGTCCATTACATCCATTTGTGGAAAGATCATTGTTATGTGGTAGATAAAGAGCTGGCTACAAGTCCCACACTGACACATTCTGGCACTGAAACCCTGGGCAAATCTATTGTCCTGTAAACACTCTAGACAACTCTCTAAGGCTATAAAATTCAGAGAAGATGCGGACCTGTATTGATACAAAAAGTTATCTCACCCAGGAATTCCCTGTACTAAGGAAACCAGAGTCCAGATGCTATCCCTATATGTACATTCATAAAGAGTTAGTCCAGTTATTCTTGCACTGAGGTAGAGGAAGGCATGGGGAGGAAAGGTTAAAGAAGTTGGGAAGACATATGTATTTATGTGGAACAATCATTTAAAGCTAATTCCAAGATTACATAATGTTTTATAAAGGTTTTTTTTTTTCTTCCTTCAAACTGGAGTAACAGATAATGCCAGTTACTCCCTGTGTAACCTTTGGTTCAAAAGACCATTTTCTTGTCATTCAAAGGTGAATCTAATATAGTATGAACTTTGTTTTATTCCCATAGGGATCAGGACCTTGACAATCACATTGAAGTAAATTCTAATAGATATAACAAGAAGACTCAAGGGTAAGGCCAAGTATAATTTCCCCCTATTCTTTATAAATTCTATGTATGAGCACATTAAATCAAATTAATTTTGTTTACCTTTTTATAAGAATTTTAGGAGAACTAAATTGGTATCATAGATTCAACGGTGGAAGGGATTTTATTTTAAGGATAAAAAAACTGAGTCTCAGAGAGGTTCAGTGATTTGCCCAAAGTCATACAGTTCTGACATTTAAGTGTCAATGCTGGAATTTTGGGTTTCAAATTTGGTACTCTTTCTAATATGATGGACTATAGCCAAGGTACCGTGATGTCAGATTAGATATTTATGAAGGGACACTTCAAAAAGCCCAGATAATTCCTGTTCTCAAGGAGTTCATATTCAGATTGGAGGAGACAGAGCATAAATCATTCATCTACGATTTTTGAGATAGAGTGTTAGATGGGGATGGGGGAAGGATCCTTCATGATTGATATAGAAATCCTATGGAAACAGCTTAAAAGAAAATTCCAATTTTGGTTGAATTTGTGACTCAGGACCCTTCTGCTTACTGTAAAAAGCATCATGCAAATTGGGTGTATTTGGGATACTAAGCTCTAAGGCTGTTAAGGTTTATTTTTACATACTGCAGTTTGATGGGCTTGTAGCTGTGGCAGAAAGCACTCTAGGATCTACCTCTTAGATTCCCAACCCTAGTAAATGGCATGAATTCCTAACAGCAACAAAACAAGACATAGTTTTAGATATTCTTTATGCCTCTGGGATTTTGCTGTTTTAAAATTCCTGCACTTTGTCTCCACATGAAGGATTAGTGTAGATTATATAGTTGGAGGGTTCAACAGACAGTTTAAATTAGGGAGGAATTAATTACTTGTCAGTACCATAGCAACTGGGAGTGCCACCTGGTACCAAAAAAATAAAATAAAATAAGACATCCATAAAACCCCAACAGCCTTCTAGCCATTCCCCCATCCAATCTTCTTACTAGTCTGTGAAATTATGTTTAGGTAAAGGATTTATACAGTAGGGAATATGTATATATAGCAAAAGAATGAGGAAAGGAGTGGAAACCTCTATCATATAATGGTTATAAAATCTTCCTGGGCCCAATAGCCCTTCCCATCACCACAGTGCAGTGGGGGAAAAAACCCACTGAACTTGGGGTCATAGGACCTGAATTCAAATCCCAACCTCTAGTAAGTCATATAACTATTCTCCATTTGTAAAATGAAATAATTGTAGTTGATGACCTCTAAGGTATCTTCCAATTCCAGATTTATGATCCTATGTTCCTTCCTTTTCTAATTTTAGTTTCTCCTTTTCCCCCAGGCTGTCAGGAAGAACATTCAATTGGTGGGGTTTTGTTTGTTTGTTTGTTTGTTTGTTTTTGATGGCTGAGAGAGGAAAAGCATTCCTTTATGAGTGCTTCCTCAGTAAGCTCTGTATCGGAGACTCAGTAGAGGGAGTGATAATAGGGGCAGCTTTACACATAGGTAGAACATGTCTGCTTATATATTACAATTTTTAATGGGTACTAGAAAAACCCTTTCAGCTGCCAGCCTCCTTATTGGCTTGTAAATAGGTGATCAGGAAATAAGCTAAGAGAATATGTCTTCAGTACTTCAGAAAAGCTATATGAATGTTGGTATAGATGGGTACTCTCTCCATCAATACAGATCACAACCTCTCCATGCCTTAGTAGATGGTCCTCATGAACCACTGTTTGAAAAAGTCATCATTTTGTAGCCAACCAACAAGTAACTAGACTGGTCCTGGGACCATAGTCATAGAGACCATTACTATGGCTGTATCTGAAGCCCTTCCAGCTTATAGTATCTGGCAGAGTTTGTGGTCTGTTGGCACAATCTTTGACATGCTTATTGCCATGCCATTGTGAGTCATTGGAGTAGGATCTGAGTAGATGAAATAATAATAATTGTTGTTGTTAGTCATTTCAGTCATATCTGACTCTTTGTGACCCCATTTGGGGTTTTCTTGGAAAAGATACTGGAGTAGTTTGCCATTTCCTTCTCCAGCCCATTTTACAAATGAGGAAACTGAGGCAAACAGGGTTAAGTGACTTGCCCAGGGTCACACAGTTACTAAGTGTCTGAGGACAGATTTGAATTCTGGAAGATGACACTTCCAGGAACAGCACTCTATCCACTATGCCACCTAGCTGCCCAAAATAGAAATAATAACATTTATTTTACTGTAAGGGCATGAAGTGCTTTCCTCAGAACAACTCTCTGAGGCTGATAATGAATGTATCATTATTCCCTTTTTAAGGATAAGGAAACTAAGGCTGAAGTGGGTTAAGTGACTTTCCTACAGTCACATAGCTACTAAATAGCAGAGGCTGATCCAAAGCCCAAGTCTTCCAACTCTATTACACCAAAATAAATCAAGTAACTGCCTTAGACTAGCCTACTAAATTGAAATACTAGTCTATGCTCCAGGAGACAGTGGATTGTATTGGAAAGTGAATTCCAAATTCAAGTCAGTACTTGATGTTTACTCACTGTGGCACATTCAACCTCACTGCATCTAATTTTCCTCATCTCTAAAACAGAGACAATAACGTGAGCTCTACATGTTGTATTTTGTATGCATGTGTATGTATGATTGCTACAAGGATCTCTTTTTGTAACCTGGAGAAGTGCAATAACACATGAAATGTTCTTAGATTTCAAGTAATTATGTAATCTCTCAGTAAGTCAGCTAGCATGTAAGTGCCTTCTATGTGCAAGGTGCTATGCTAAGGACTGGGAATAAAAGAAAGTGGGAAAAAATAAAACAGTCCCTGCTTTTCAGGAGTCTAATGGGGGAGACAATATGCAAATTCTGCACAACTATGTACAAACAAGATATGAACAGGTTAACTTGGTGGTGGAAGGGTGGGGAATGGTTGTCTCAGAAAGAAGGTACTAATATTAAGAGGACTGGGGAAGGCTTCTGAAAGAAGGTGAGACATGAAGAAAGCCAGAGATGCAGAGTTGAGGAAGGAGAGCATTCCAGGCATGAAGGGCAGCCAAGGAATACTTGGAGTTGGAAGATGGAGTATTGTGTTTGAGGAACAAGAAGACAAGTGTTTCAGGATCACAGAGTAAGGGAAGTTAGTGTGAGAAAACTGGAAAGGTAGGAAGGTACCCGGTTCGAAAGTATGTTATTATTCTGAATATCTGTTTTCAAATCTGATGTATTAGGAATTGCTTTAAATCTACTTTCACAAATCAAGAACCTCTTCTAATGTTATATTATCACTGACCTATTTTGAATGATTAGAGAGAAAATATTCCATAGAGACATCATCAGCTTTAAAGGCTACGGAAAGTAGTCCAGCCATATAAGGGTTTCATTGCAGTATAACTATGATGGAAACCTCTTCATTTTTGTGAAATTAATGAGATATATATTGTGGGAGATAAGGGAATCATTTTGACAACTCTTTCAGGGCCTGACTGTATAATTTTCAAAGAGCGTTTACTTTGCCTAGGGACCGCAGGATATGACCACCCACCATGCATTCAAAGGTTTAATATTCAATAGAGTTCTGGAGATTTAAGGTACCATATTTGGATTTAAGCCACATAGGGTTACTATTTATAAAATCAAAATAACACCATTTAGTGGAATTTATAAAGAGTCAGGTTTTAGCTCAACCTAGCAAAGAAGGAAGGGAAGCACCATGTGAAAACAGGGCTAGATTGAAGTCAAGAGATGTGGGCTCTGCCCCGTCTCTGCCTCATTACCTGCCTGACCTTGGGCAAGGCTCTTAACCCCCTTGGAGCTCAGCCCCCCTCGTTGGCAAACTGAGGGGTTAGACTACATGGCCTCTATATTACTTTTCAACTCCAAATACATCAACCTATAATTCTATGAACTGAGTTTAATCTTGTCTCGGCTAGTTGCTACCTGCATCACCTTGGCAAATTGCTTAACTTTTCTGGGTCTCAGTTTTCTCTTAGGCAAAAAGTATGGGTTTAACTTTTGTTCATTTGTTTTTCAGTTGTGTCTGACTCTTCATGATCCCATTTGGAGTTTTCTTGGCAAACATATAGGAGTAGTTTGCCATTTCTTTCTCCAGCTCACTTTATAGATGAGGAAACTGAAGTAAATAGGGTTAAGTGACTTGCCCAGATTCACATAGCTACTGAGTGTCTGAGGTCAGATTTGAACGCAGGAAGATAAGTCTTCCTGACTCAGCATCCTGTGCTCTATCTACTGTACTACCTAGCCACCATTATGGGCTTAACAAGACGACCTCCAAGGTCCCTTTTAACTTTAAATACATGATCCTGTGATTCTATGGATCTCCAACAAGCAGAGCATTCCAGTAATGTAATGGGCTAGTTCCTATTACCTAGAGAGATTCAAGTAGATAGTGGATTACCACTTAAGGGTACTGGGGTAGAAAATCTTATAACCTGTAGCAAATTAGATTAAATGAGGAAGCCCCTTTTCTGATTCTGCTTAAGGCTGGTACTTTCCCTTTTTGGTCATCTTCAGTATATCCTCTATTGTAGCTTGTTGGTATTAGTTGTTCAAGTCACTTAACCCTGTTTGCCTCAGTTTCCCCATCTGTAAAATGAGCTGGAGAAGGAAATGGCAAACTGGTACAGTGTCTTTGGTACAAAAACTCCAAAATGGAATCAGGAAGAGTCCAATGTAACTAAAATGACTGAACAGCATTAATTGTTCTCTGCCTTTAGACTTTCTTGAAAGCAAGGACTGTCTTTTATCTTTCTTTATATCCCCAGTGCTTAGCACAGTGCCTAAGACAGATGAGGTGTTTAATAAATGCTTGTTGACTGCCTGGTTACCTCTCTATCTTCTACACAGCTGCCAGATTGATATTCTGAAACAGTGATTTGACCACGAACTCCCACTACAGCATAATCAAATACATGCCAAAAAACATCTTCAATGCTTCCCAAATACCACTAGGATAAAATGCAAAATCCTCAGCCTGGAATTTAAAGCTCCTTGTCATCTGGTTCTCACCTACTTTCACTGGCTTCTTATTTCATATTGCTACCCTTCAAACACCCTGTTCCATTCAAATGGGTATGCTGATTCTTCTCCAAGCAATTCCTCTGTATCTACACAAGTAGTCCTCAGTGTCTGAAATCTGCTCCTTCCTTTCCACTGCTTTTTAGAATTCGTTCAAGTCAGGTAACATGATCTACATAGGCCCTTTCCTAGTTTGCCCAGTTGTTACCACTCTCTCCCACTTGAAATGATTTTGTATCATGTTGTATCTCCCCTTTTATGTACAAATTGTATCCATTAAGAAAGAAGATAAACTCCTTGAGAACAGGGAATGTGTTGATTTCTTTTTTTTCTTTTTTGCCTTCATATCCACAGTGCCTTACCAATAGTAGGGACTTAATAAATGTCTGTCAAATTGAATGGAAAGAATACAATTATTTTTATGTTCCCTATCACACTTAAAACTCACTGGGTGTTGGGGTTTGGGTAGAGAGGCCTATGTAGAGGTTGTCCTTTTGTAGATTTAAAATTTTTAAAAAAGATTGACTAGCATAGATTTTTTAAAACTATTATGGAAATCAACATTTTTTTTCATGCTATTGTAGGAAATCTCATTGTAGACGTGACATTTAAATGATGTGGTTTAAAATAGGCTTCTCCTTCGAAATGTAATTCAAGACAGATTTAATATTTTGGTAATCTATCACAAAAAGCCAAATGCATATTTAGACTTTGTTCTTTAAAGTCCTTTTATTTGGTCTATACTTATTTAACAGTGGCAAGCATTTGACCATTTATGGAAAATTCCTAACACTGTTGAATGAATGAAATTAAATTTCCTGAAATGGAATGGATATTGCAACTACCTTAGACTAGTTTTATTTTTTTTTTTAAAGCAATTGGGGTTAAGTAACTTGCTCAAGGTTACACGGGTAGTCATTATTTATGCGTGGGTGCTTATTTTCTGAGGCCGGATCTGATCTCGGGTCATCCAAACTCCGAGGCCGGCGCTCTTACTCACTGCGCCACCTAGCCGCCCCTTTAGGGCAATTGGGGTTAAGTAACTTGCCCAAGGTTACACGGCTAGGTTTTTGTTTGTGTGGATTAAGTGTCGGAGGCCGGCTCCGAACTCCGGTCCTTCTGATTCCAGGGCCGGCGCTCTATTCACTGCGCCACCTAGCCGCCCCTTAGACTAGTTTTATAAGTCCGCTAACTTTATTTTTTTGGTCAGCTAGGTGGTGCAGTAGATAGAGTGCTTGGCCTGGAGTCAGGGAGAATCATCTTCTTGAGATCAAATCTGGCTTCGGACACTTACTAGCTGTGTGATTCTGGGCAAGTCACTTAAGCCTTTTCGCCTCAGTTTCCTCATCTGTAAAAGGGACTGGAAAAGGAAATGGCAAATCACTCATTATCTTTGCCAAGATAACCCCAAATAGGGTCATGAAGAGTCAGACATTGATTGAAAAATGCCTGAATAACAGCAAAAATTTTATTTTCTCGTGATTTAAAGGTCATTTTTACAGAGGTAAATGAATGTGTTCATGTAGTAACTTTCTTAAGACAAAAAAAATTTGCCACCTTAATTTCAGAGAAATCTTGACTGTGGACAGGCATTTCTCTTCTTTTGGAGTCACACAGAAATTAAAGGAAAAGTCTATCTGGGAATGATAAAAGCTGATAAAGATCTACGCTTTTTCCTGTGCTTTCTCCAATCTTATTTTATCACAGTTTAGCTAACCTTGAGAAGGAAGAGGAGCTAAGACTTTGAACTCTTCTTAGATTAATAATTTTCTAAGATATCCAGAAATAAAACTAAATGTTCCTAAACCCTGCTAAGCCTGCTAGTATTTTTAGAGAGATAAAAAAAATGTAGGTCCGAGTTTTGCAGGCATAAAAGTGTTGACCTTAATTTATAACAAGATAGAAGATGAAGATTTAAAAAAAAAGTCTTTGGATCATTTTCCTGAAACTGACTGTTATAAGACATCATACATTGGCAGTTTTCTAAAATGTCACATCTGTGTGTGTGTGTGTGTGTGTGTGTGTGTGTGTGTGTGTGTGTGTGTGAAGCAATCACAGAAACCAACCTCACACTTTCCATCCTTGATAAAAGATAAAGTTGGGGAATGTAGTTAATACTGTCAGAATAGCCTACCTGGAAAGATCCAAGTGCAATAATATGGAACAAGGAGAAAAGAGTTCATGGTTTCTAGGAGTGTCTATCTGAGATTAAGTAGCCAAGTAGCCAAGTCTAGATGGTTTCATAGTATTGCTAATAATATTTTTGTTTGTATGATTAAAGAAAAAACCAGCAACAACAACCAACCTTCAAGTCTGTTTGGTTTTCAAATTTGTCTTTGTTTCTGCCTTTTTTTAGGTTAGAGGAATATACCAATGCATCTACCAATGTTCAAAACAACCAATCCAGCATACACACAACCTATTCTCATGAAACCAGGACATCTTCCAGGTATGCTAGGCATTTTAAGTCAATAAATTAAACAACTTCCCTCCCTTTTTTTTTTTAAACCAGCCTGACATAGCATTTCCCCCCACAGAAATTTCCTACTTATCAGGTAATTCTAATGTGAGGTTTTTTTGTGTGCATGAAATCTTTTAGAAAAGTAATAGGATTAATAGTTTGGACATTACTGTGATGAGGCATAGTGGAAAAAGACCTTAGTATCCATGACCCAGAGTAGATATGGGACCAAGTCACGTGCTGATCTGCTATGCTGGAGAGAGTTTCTATAATGGGAGTTCTCTTTCCAGATGAAGTTAACAACTAGTAAAAAGCCACATGCTATCAGAATAGGAAAATGTAAAAAGTTAAGTTTCTATGTCGCTATAAAAGGGTCATAATTATTTGATAATTAAAATATAAATATTTTATTTACGTTACGTTATGAAAGGATAAAAGACAGAAGAAGAAAGGCAGCATGTAGTGGTGGATAAAGAGCTAGCCTTGGAGTCAGGAGGACCTTATTTCAAGTCCTCCCTCTCATATATACTGTGTCTGTGCTATTTTTGTTTAGTTGTGCCTGACTCTTTGTGACCTCATTTGGGGTTTTCTTGGCAAACATACTGGAGAGGTTTGCCATTTCCTTCTCCAGCTCGTTTTACAGATGGGGAAACTGAGGCAAACAGGGTTAAGTGACTTACAAATACTCACACAGCTAGTAAATGTCTGAAGCCAGATTTGAACTCAGGAAGATGAGTCTTCCTTCCTTCATCACCTAACTGTCCCCCACTGGCTCTGTGGCCCTGAGCAAATCACTTAACCTTTAAGTATCCCCCATACAACTAATTAAGACTATTAGGTATGGAATAGTTGCTGATCTGTATTGCTAGAAGGAATTTCTTTATGGGAGGTTCATTACATTTTTTAAATCATAGGTCCAGACCAAAACCAAAACAAATAAAACTCAAGAGAGAAACACTGAGAGAAGAAAGTTGAGCACTGATCTTTCCATTTAATAAGAAAGACAGGGGTGATTATTTCTAATTATTTTTAATACTTTTATTATAAAAACTAAATTAATAGCTCAATTTTAAATAAAACTTTAAAGCTTGTAAAGTCCTTTCCTCATAATAACTCTTGCGGTAGACAGAAACCAAGATCACTAGAGTACTTGAAAAATTAGGAAACTGAATTTAATATTTTGTATAAAGTATGATTGTGATATTTATATATTCATTCAATCAACAGATTTAATGGAACATCTCTAATAATGATAACAAGAGTAATAACTAGTTTTTTCATGGTTTTTAAAGGTTTACCAAGTATTTTACATGTATTATCACATTTGATTTTTAATAGGCAAGACACTATGTTATGTGAACCATGAAAGGTACAAAGAAAAATAAGACAGAATTTCCTGTCTTCAAAGAGCTTACAGTCTAGTAAATGATAAAAATCATCTTTTAATTATTCACAAAATCCCAGTAAATACTACAATTTCATGTGTGTTTAATTAGTATTTTCTTTTACACTTAAAAATCTGTGGGGGTAAATTGTTATTGGGAAATATGATTAGGATAATAGAATAAAAAGGAATTTATAAAGTCAGAGTAACTATTAATCAGTTTCTCAGTGTGTTTACTCACATGCAAGACAAAATATTCTTGATAATAATGTCTAATTTTAAACGAGATATTTTAGAAATAGAACATACTGGTAGAACTATAGAGTATCAGGAATAAAAATACTGATAATGAATTTTTGCAGTGGTCAATTACTATAACCTTTATATTTAAATTAAAAATAGTTTAGAAGAAGCAATACCTATAAATAAATTGTATTTTATATTAAAATTTACTAAATAATAACTGTAATTATTCAATAACCTGCTATAATTACTATTCTTTTAAATAAACTTTTAAAAATGAAGTTAAAAATCTTTGTATTTCAGCTATAATACTCGAACCAGGTACTCAAGTCCAAAGGACAATGTTGTGTACACAAGGACATATGTGGAGAATAGGTATTGGAAAGTTACATCAAATATTTCCCTATTTTAAAAAATAATTTTGAAATCATCTATGGTTAAGAGTAGAAGCTGTAATCTTCAGGTATGATACTCCTAGTATGAACAATATTTGCTGACATTTTGAATGTTGGATGCATAATTATATTTGATGTTCCAAATATTGAATTGTCCTGGGAAAGACTGATCTAGTTGAATTTTAATATCAGTACACACTCTCTCATGCACACACATACACATATACACACAAACATACACACATACACACACACACACAAGCAAAGCAACATGACAACATGACATAGTAGCCAACCTTAGAGTTTGGAAGACCTGGGTTTACTTTTGACCTCTGACACATACTAGCTATATAACCATGGGAAGTTTACCTAAAATTTTCTACAATCATTTAAATTACAAAAATTAGCAGTTCTCTGAAATTTATATATAATATATGTATGTATATATACACAATATGTATATAATATATACATATATATACACATACATATGTTACAGCAAGCTGTTGATCTACTTTGGTGGAGGGAGTTTCCACACAAGAAGCTTTCTACAGCAGTGAAATAACAGAACCAGAAGAGAAAACAATTTCTAAAACCCTATCATATATATGTTTATTGTTTAAATCTGTATTTAAATCTGTGTGTATGTGTGTGTATACACACATGCACACACACCATTTGTATATACACCTGTTTGGGGTAATAATTTTCATATATTTATTTATAATATAATTTTAAAATTCGGAAGTCCCCAAGTGTCCCTCTAAGAATAATTACACTTGGATTAGGAGTTTCCAGATGCTATTAATTGCCTGCTATGTTGGGTGCAACAGATACTGCTTCCAACAGTTTCCCCATTAGAGTTCCAGAGATTACCGGGTGATGTAATGAGATGACAAATTGAAGAGACATATGTAGTACACATATTGATTACGGCCTGCTGTTTAAAAACAGTTTGAAAGAGGAAATTCTCTCTTTCAGGTTCTTGGCTGTGGATCACAAGAAAGACTATGCCAAAAGAGTGATCTAGGGTAACTCTCAGGAGGGCCAAAGGCCACACTTCTCAGTAAAGTATGCCTTGGGAAGATTTTCTAGTCAACACTTTTTTCATAGATGACTATATATATAGTGTGTGTGTGTGTGTGTGTGTGTGTGTGTATATATATATATATATATATATACATATATATACACACATATACACACAAACATACATATACACTGTGTGAATATATACACACTGAGTGTATATACATACATATATACACATACATGTATGTGCATGTATATATACCTATACACGTATGTGTGTATGTATATTTATACCCACATACATATAAAACAAGCTCACGTAAATGGTTACCTGAGTGATTCCAGTTACCTTTAATTGAAAAGATAAAAGATTCCAGAGTAAATTTCAAAATTATAAGTAGCTAAATGTGCAAGAAATTAAAGAACAATTAAATAGGTCTAAAGTAACCATGAAAAGCAAGCAAAAGGTCAAATAACAGCAAAGAGAATAAAAATATAATTTTGACAATTTCTGGTTAATCACACAGTAATCTCATGTATAAACTACATTCCAATATTCTCTCACGGTAAAACAGATGTGGATTTAAAAGCATTTCTTGTGAAATCCCATGTCAAACAAAATTAATCTTGAATTAAGTTTTTAAAAAAGCTGTTATTTAGGATTCAGGAGTAGGCCAATAAATAGGACACTGACAATTTTTAAAAAGTGTTAGCACTATTAGCACCTTAATGATGTGAGTTTGATGAATTTTTCATTTTTTAAATATAGTCGTCATCATCTGGAAAAGAACATATCATTGAAAAAATGAAAAGATCCAGGATCCACACCCTTTACCATCCCAGCCTTCCCCCCTCCCCAAAGTTCTGAAAGTTGAACTAAAGGAAGTTTTATGAAGCAGCATTTTGCCCTTCATTATGTCCATTTCAATAGGTTACAGACACACTTCACACATCTTCAAATTTTATAGTACAATGCAGTGGGATTAGGAAGAAAGGACTTGGTTTCAGCAACAGTTTTGTCTCTAACTAGATTTGTGATGAGGGAGGAGGGGGAATGGACTGCTTCTAAAGGACTATGATGCTGATATTCTATTATAAATTTATCACTCATGAATTTATCAAAAATTGTCTTGAACCCTCTGTTTTAGCCTGGGTTAACTATCTGGGGAGAAGTAATGAATTCCCATGAGTTTGGTTCTATTTCTTTTTTTTCTTTATTTTTTTTTTGTTTGCTTTTTGGAGGGCAATTGGGGTTAAGTGACTTGCCCAAAGTCACACGGCTAGTAAGTGTGTCAAGTGTCTGAGACCACATTTGAACTTGGGTCCTCCTGACTATAGGGCCAGTAACCTATTCACTGTGCGACCCAGCCACCCCAGTTCTATTTCTACTAGCAGCCTTCTAATGGAAAGTTTAGGTGGTGGCAAAGAGGGGAATACTGTACAATATGCCAAGACTTATTGCTCTGAGTCTTTAGGGTCACTCTGAACTAACAAGCAATGTGAAGGTGTCACTGAATAGGAATGAAGCCATTAGGTTTCTGGAATCTAATCTTGCTGAGTAAATTGGGCATTTGGGAAGCAACTATAATCATAACTCACATTTATATATAGTTTAAGGTTCACACACAAAAAAAATTTCTCACAACAACCCTCTGAAATAAGTAGTCTGAGTATTAGTGTACCCATTTTATGGATGAGAAAAATGTTCACAGAAGTTGTGCAATTTCCCCCTGGTTACACAACTAACAAATATCAAAGCTGGGATTGGATCCCAGGCATCCTGACAAACTCAGTGATCTCCTTACTACAGCATGACTGGGCAGAATATTTTGAATTTAACTCATCTCCCAATATAGATGGATATTCAGAAGTCAGCAATCATTTATTAAGTAGTAACTGAGTGCCAATCACTGTGCTAAGTGCTTGGGATACAAAGAAAAAGAAATAATTAAAAGATCACCTTGATATAGCAATACATTTTTAAAAACTGTTAAAAGACTTCAAACATGATTCATTATTTCATTTTGTATCTATTTTAATTTTTTTCCTCAGGTTTTTGACAAAAAAACCCAAAACATTAGTTATTGTTTTCTAACTTAACTTTTGAACTTCAAATTGATTCTTGATTCTATGTGTAATTTCTCTCTTTTTTTCTCTCTTTACCTCTCTGTCTCTCTCTGCCTCTGTCTCTGTCACTCTGTCTCTTTCTGTCTGTCTCTCTGTCTCTCTCTTAGTCCCTCACTACGTGTGTGTGTGTGTGTGTGTGTAAATGCACAGAACAATACTACAGTTTCATGTACTTTCAATATTACAGGATTCTTGCAGGGTAAACATGTTTCATAGATCTATATTATGTTTGTTTATAGCAAATATCCAAAGGATGACTACGAAGAAAGTGTCACTGGAAAATATATACAAACAGTTTATTCAACCTCTGATAGGTAAGCATGTATTATATTACAATTATATACATATGTGTTATGGTGAGTCAAAAGCAGTCAGTCAGCTAGTTGACTAGTATTTTTAAGTACCTACTATGTGCCAGTTACTGTACTATGCAATGGAGATACCAAGAAAAGAGAGAAATAAAAAGCTCTTGTTCTCAAGGAATTCACAGTCTAATGGATAACTAATAGTACAGTTAGGTAAAAGCACAGAGTATGTGAAGAAGAGTAGATAATAAGTCTGGAAAGGCAAATTAGAAGGAGGTTGTAACGGGCCTTTAATGTCAATCTATAATTTTTTCACTGAAGATCCTTTTTTTTTTTTGGTCTTTTTTATTTTTTTGGAGAGGCAAGGCAATCGGGGTTGTGACTGGCCCATGGTCATACAACTAAGTGTCTGAGGTTGGATTTGAACTTGGATCCTCCTGACTCCAGAGCTGGTGCTCTATTCACTGCGCCAACTAGCTACCCCCCTCTGAAGATTCTTGGTCTATGTAGGGGTCAGCAACTTTTAGCAAGAATGGCCAAGGACTGATCAATCTTCAGTGCCAAACAAGTTATGCACAACACACATTTCCCCTTCTTGTCATTTTTGCAAGTCTAATACTGCCCTATTACTAAAAGTTACTTCCTCTCATTGTGGCACAGATTTGAACGAATTAAGCTCATCATGCTCTCTGTCCTGAGAGGCAGGGTGGTATAGAGAGCTGGCTTCCATACTTGGAACATGGAGGTCCAAAAAATGCCTCTGGCACATACTGACTGTGTGACTCTGGGCAAGTCATTTGACTTCTCAGTATACTAACAAAATATTGAAAAATGTAACTTGTCGGGGAAGGTGCTAATATTCATTAGTAGTTGGAGTTTCTTCATCCAGGAATCTCCATACCAATGAAATCACAGGTTGGGTTCTATCCTCTTCCTTGCTGGCATGACAGAAGGAGCAACCAATCATTTAATAAATCAACAAATATTTATTAAATAATTACTATGCTCCAAATACTGTGTTAAAGACTACTGGTTTGTAGTGTGATACTGGTATTGGAGAAATTCCCAAATTAATGTCTTTTTCATGGTGGTATGCTTATTTATTGACATGGCTGGACATAGCCTCTGCCCATAAGAGTGTTCCTATTAATATCCTAAGTAGCTTTCTCTTAATCCTACAGAATGCTTGGTGATTCTCCTTATTTACTTATGCCAAATGTGGCTTTTTGGATTTTTGATCATTGAACAATATGACTGCTGGCTCACTATGTGTCATAGTACTATGGAGAATTATTATAAAAAATAATAAAGCTGCTTCCCTACCTTTAAGTGCTTGCAGTCTATTGGGAGATGACTATATGCATAAACCAGAAAAATACATAAATACACATACAAAATTAATATAGAATTTCTGGCTGTGTACCCAAATTCATAGAAGAATTGTATCCTCTCTGGGTACAAAAAAAGTGAATACCTGCCATGTTTAGAAAAACCATTCCAGTACTCTTATTTGTAACATTAAAGAAAGTATATTGATAGATGCTTATTTCCCTCCCTACCATATTCCTCAAAATTAAGAATTTCCACAAATATCCCTAGTTTTCCTTTAGTAGCCTTTTAAGGACTTCAAGCCTCTCTATTTAAATGAAAACCCTCTTCAAAGTGTTTCTCCTTTTGGTTTGTTCCATATCTTGGGAATTACAGGATTTACAAGGTTACTATGTGTAGTATGTAACCATTTGCTTTGCTCCAAACCAGCCCCTTTCAAGCAATTTCTCCTGGTGTTACTATCAAAAGGTGAACCTCTTGTTTCCTTTCTAGGTGCCCTCTTCACCACTCCTGAATTCTTAAGTTGTGGTTTTTCCTCATGTTATTCCATTGCCATCATCTTGAAGTAATTAGCAAGTCAATGAGATAATATAATAGTAGCAGGTGGTCTGGAGCATTCATATTGACAATTTCTGGACTGCAAGGTTTCTCAAAATAGCAAGGCTAACATTTCATCACAGCATTACCATATATTTTTTAAAGGTGACTGTCAGTGCAATGTATGAATCTGTCATTTAAGAGATGGAGATGCTCATATTTATATAATTGTTCATGTTTGCACAGGTCTGTCATTGAAAAGGATATGTGTACCTATTGCCGAAAGCCCTTGGGCTCAAATACCAAAATGATCTTGGATGAACTACAGATTTGCTGTCATTCAACTTGCTTCAAAGTAAGAAGAGCTTCATTTTTTATTATTATTTTTTTTTTTTGAAGGGCAATTGGGGTTAAGTAACTTGCCCAAGGTCACATGGCTAGGTTTTTGTTTGTGTGTGCATTAAGTGTCTGAGGCCGGAACCAAACTCAGGTCCTTCTGACTCCAGGGCCGACGCTCTACTCACTGTGCCACCTAGCTGCCCCAGCTTCATTTTTTTTTTAAAGAATATGAGCTTACATGGCAATGAATAATCAAGGTGTAAATGAAAAAGCGCATCTTGTGATTACTGTATTAAATGAGCAATGGGAATACCAGTACAAAAATGAAACAACCCCTGCTTTTGCAAGCTTCTATTCTAAGGCTGGTGGATGGGTGTGGATAGGCAACACATATAGATAAGTGGTGAGGGAAGAGTCATGGGAATAGCAAGTTGATCCACTGGGCAGCTGGTTGACATGTCTTTTCCAGAAAGCAATGTTAGTATTGATTTGATGACTGTGCCTAGAGCAGGAAATTGAACATGGGGAGAAGAGATAAATGGGCCTTTAGTGGTAGAGCAGATGGCAAGGTGACCCAGGTGGTTGACTGGATGGGATATAAAGAATGGAATGATTTAGGACTGGCTGTATATAGCTGAATTGGTGAGTTGGCACTCATTTATTCATCAACACCTCACTAAAGAGAAATTCCTCATTGTGTCCTTTGGCAGGAATTTCAAAGCTGAATGAATTAGCTACTCCAAGGCCTGGGGGTATAACTTCTACTATCTGGGTGTAAAAGGTGCAATTTTAAGTGGCAAGAGGCATAGCAAAAACAAAACACACAAAGAAATGGGCCCAAGTAGATGACTGGATGGCTAGATGAGATATAAAACATGATCTGCTTGGATATATAACATAAAAATAATTACTTTTTGAAATACATGTAAAGGAAGTGATGCCTTATAACCCCCCAATATTGTCTTCATTAATAATATATTGCTTAAATATGCTTTTCAGTGCTCTCAGAGATTTGTAGGTATTAGCTTTGTAATACCCTTGGAAACAATTAATAATGTATATTTGACATTTGACAGTTCCTGGCTCTTTTCAATTCTGTAGAAGTGTGGTCAGTGTATAACAGCTGAATTTATAAAAATGACACTAATATTTTAAAGAATCCTAATAATTGTGATATTAAAAAATGATGAAACTACAGAAAAGGAACCATGCAAATTCAAAATTTCATATTCAGTAGTGTGACCATAAGATGTCATAGAGGCTCTTGAAAAAAGCCAGTGGATCCTTAACTTCAGAGATCATTACAGAAGATCCTCTCACAGCAGCCTGATTCTAACAGCATAATTAATTATAATTATGTCATCCATGCAGGAGTGGTCCTCAGTGACCTGGCACCTAATTACCTTCTAATGCACTGGGATTTGATATGTCTCATAATCAAAGGCTGGCAGATAAGTTTCTCTTCCCACAATAAGCAGAAATAGAGAAGCTGATTTGGAGCCAAGACATTGGGTTGACCATGTGGCTTAGAAACACAGCCATGGATAGCAACAAACCATACACTTAGTAGCTAGGGCTGCAAATCAAAGGGTGATCTTGACATGTTTATAGTGTAGAAAGGCCTGCTGGTCTTCCATTAGTCTTTTGAGATGTGCCCATATAAATGGATAGCGCTGGACTCAGCCTCATTTCCAAACATGAAAGACATTGATATACTATATATACATGATATTATGTTAACATTAGGGAAAAGCTTCCCCCTGGCAGTTTGTACAGCGGAATGTGAAGACTACATACTTGATATAATTAGACAAGTCCCCCACAAAATTGCTGTATTTTATTGAAAGGATGTTGCTCCCCTAGTACAGTACTTTCTCCATACCTGTCCCTATGGAAATATCATGTACAAATTATCTCATGTATGCTGCCTTTCTCCCTACAGGAGCTGTTTCAAAGCTTTCCTGCTTTCCGTGAGCCCCAACCTTTTCTTTCTCACTGCTTTACTGAGACTGAGTCTATTATGAGCTTCCTTATCTCTCTTCCACAACTTAGAATCTCTCTATGTCCTTGAGTATGTCTCCATTCCTACAGTCTCAGAGAACATGCCCTTCTTTTGTGCAAGACTAACCTCTGTTTTTATACTCATAATCTCACTCTCCTGACTCTTGCAGGATCTAGCTTCATTTCTCCTTCTTTTGCTTTCCCACTTCTCCTTTCCTCCTCTCCTCTTTCCTCCTCCCTCTTATTCATGCTTATTTCTTCCCTGTCCTCTCTCTTCCTTCCCCTATTCTCTTCTCCTTTTCCTTCCCTGTTTTTTTTCCTCCCTTCTCCTTCCCTCTTTTTCTTCCCCTTCTTTCCTTTGCTTTCTTTCCCCATTTCCTTTTTTTTCTCCCTTGTTTTTTCTTTTTCTACCTCTTCTCTCTTTTATCCTTCTATTTTATTTTCTCTCTCTCATTCCCTCTTCTTTTCTTTCCCTCCTTCTCTCATCTTCCAGCTCTCTCCTTCTCTTTTCCATCTTTAACCTTGTCTTCTCTTCCAACCCCCCCCCCCCACATGCTTAGATCTTCCCTATTATAAAAAAGAAAATATACCTTCCCTTGACTGTCCCCAAGCTACTGTCTTATTTCTCATTTCCCCCTCACTATTAAACTTCTGGAAATGGCAGTTTACATTTGCTGTCTTCATTTTCTCAATACCTATTCTCTCTTCAATTTCCTGAAATCTGACTTTGGTCTGTACCACTCTACTTTCAAAAAGTCAGCAGTCTCCAAAGTCACTAACTGTTTCTTAATTCCCAGAGCCTTTCTTCAGTCTTCATCCTCCTTGACCCTTCTATAGCATTTGGTACTGTTGGTCACATCACCTTTTTCATATTTATCCTCATTTTTCTTCTAGGACATTTATTTTTTCTGGTTCTTCCCCTACCCTAGCTATCTGTTCTTGCCTATCCTATACTAAGTGGTATTCCTTCTCCCATCCAATGGGTATTTTCCAGGCAACATTCTTGACTCTCTTTTCTTCTTTCTCTATTCTTTCTGATTTAGAGATTTCACCTTTTTCCATAGTTTCATTTATTTATCTATCTATGTAAGTTCCATGATACAGATAGATGTAAATAGATAGATATCTAGCCCCATCCCTTCTCTGAGCTATAGTAATGGGTATCTGTAGCAGCAAGCACCCCAATATCCTCAGGGTGGCTGCCAACACAGGTTCTTCGATCTGCTTTTGTAAAGGAAAGCAACTCAAAATCGGTTAACAAGCTCACTTTAATCAATCAAACATATATTACCTAGTTCAGGGGGAAAAGAACTTCAGAATATACAAAGAGATCAAACAGACAGGCTTCCAAACTGTCCAACCATTATCAATACCAAAATCACAGTTACCAGAGAGGGAAGCATCAACATCCAGGTTTTCAAAGGTGGGGGGGGGGGGGGAATCTCAACAACAGCTGCCCAGAGTCTCATCTGGTCAAATCACACAACACTTCTCAAAGTGAGCCCCAAAGCAAAGCCTCCCATCAGGGTTTATATAGCCTTTTCCTGGCTCAGAGAATGGAACAACGTTCTAGACCCACTGCCCAATCAAAAAGTATCAAGGTGTGGGCTTTCCTGAAAAACAAGCCTCCCACTACAGGCTCCAGGTGCACTTAACCTAGGGGCAGGGAAGATATTTAAATTTTCATTTCCATTACAGTATCCAACTACCTACTGGACCATTTTTCTGGATGTCCTGTTGGTACCTCAACCTCAACATGTCTTAAATGAACACATCATTTCTCTCCCCCCACCCCGAAACTTGCCCTTCCTCCCAAGTTTCTTATTTTTATTGACAGCACAACCATTTTACCAGTCACCCAGGCTCAGAATCTCAAAGTTATTTTTGACACTCACATCTCATCAGTTTTCATATCCTATTCTGTCAGGATCATAAATAATATCTCTTGCATTTCTCTTTGCATCTCCATTCACTATGCTACCACCCAAGTTAAGGCCATTGCCTCTTGCCTGGATAACTGCAATAGTGTCTTAACTACTCTTTGTTTCTCTGCTTTTCAATTTCCCCTACTTTTTAAACCATTCTCCATACAACTCCCCAAATAATCTTCCTAAACCAATAACTCTCACCATATCACTGCTCTGGTTCCCTATTACCTAATTAGACAAATGGCAACTTTTCAGTCTGGCATTTAAGACCTACCACAATCTAGTTCCAATCTATCTTTCCAGCTTTATTTCACACTCCTTCTCTTTGTATACTCTACATTGTCACCAAATTATACTACTAGTTGTTTCACAATCTCATTTTGCCAGCATTTGAGTAGGAGAAGAAGGTCTGAAAATGTATTTCTTCCACACATCTATCTACTGGTTGAAATTCTTTCAGCTGGGCTAAGTCCCTGCTCAGCACTACTTTTTCCACAAAGCTTCCCCTGATTCTCTAGCTAAAAGTGGTTATTTTCATGTATTTTTCTAGAAAACTTTATGTGAATCTCTCCTTCACCATATGTATGTATATGTTTTACATTAGATTGTAAGAACTTTGAAAACAGAAACTGTCTTCTCTTATTTTTGTATACCCATGACTGAGCCTAGTGTCTTGCATATATGTGGTGCTTAATAAATGTATTGTTGTGCTAAATTCAATTCATTAATTTTAAGTGATTATTTTATTTTAAGTTAATTAAACATTAATTAATATTTAAATAATTCAATTTATTCATTTAAATTTATATAATTTATTGAATAAATTAAATAATTGAAAAATAATTAAATTATTTTAAGTGATTCTTTTCAGTTTTCATGGCTAAGAAAGTAGTAACCTAATTCTGCTTTCATACCTGCCTGTCTCTGAACTAAATAAAAACTCTAACTGGCTACATAGGTCTTGATATCTCACTTCATGGGACATAGAAATTGATTTTCTTTTTCAATAGGAGCTTATGCATTTTTAATTTTCTTGGTTTTTCTTTAGTGTGAAATTTGCAAACAGCCTTTGGAAAACCTGGAAGCTGGTGATAGTATTTGGATCTATAAACATACTGTACACTGTGAGCCTTGCTACTCTAAGGTTGTAGGTATGTGCCAAGCTTTGTAATACACTGACATTTTTGTAAACATTGATAAATCTTTGAGGATAGAATGTTTATAATGACATAAATTATTATACTAATATTCATAATTTTTTGCTAAATATTATTAGTAAAGATATTTAGGCAAAATTACTATAGGGATCACATCATACCTTAAGTAGATAGCTTTAGTACTCTAGCTTATGTGTAAAAAATAGTTAAAATGCTTGCTAGTTTTCAATATCAAGCATTGTAAAACATGCATTTTATTGCCTATAATAGTGACTTCATTAGCTAATTATCCCAGAAAGATATGGAAGTTCCACCCTCAAATCATTCTTTGCATTATTCATTGATCTTACAATCAATGACAATATCAGTAAATGACCTCTTATAATAGCATTTCTGGATACTTCTGGTATAGCACAATTATTGATTGATTGGCTGACTAATTGAAGCTAGGTCTTCCTATCTCACCTGAGCTGGAACTACAGTGACCACTCAGGGGCTTGAGCCTACTCCTTATCCACACAGGAAATTTGGCTTTCTCATTTCAACCTGAACTAGTTCATTCCTCCTGGAGGCTCACCGTGTTGATGCCAAGACTTAGTGTGGTCACCTCATTCTTACTTTACTGTAGTTTAGACGCCTGTGTTCAAATGATCTGCCGGCTGCAACCTCCCCAGCAGGAAGAATAGGTGTGCACCGCCATTCCAGGCATAGTTCAGTTATAACTAAAGTAGTTCAGTTATAACTAAAGTGCTTTTTAACATTATTAAGAAGATCATGAAATTAATGAAATATTAAATTACTAGTTATAATATTTGTCTTTTTTTTTTTTTTTGCTTTTTGTAGGATAACTGGGGTTAAGTGACTTACCTAAGGTCACATGGCTAGTTTTTGTGTTAAGTGTCTGAGGTCGAATTTGAACTCAAGTCCTCCTGACTCCAGGGCCAGTGCTCTATTCACTGTGCCACCTAGCCACCCTAATATTTGTCTTTTCATAAGTGATCTCTGTAGTCAATTATCTGAAGGGTTGTCATATGGAAGAAGGATTAGATTTGTTCTATTTGGTCCCAGAAGTCATATCTAGGACCAGTGAGAAGAATTTACAAAGAGTTCACTTCAGTGTGTGGAAGAAAATTCCTAAGAATGTAGAACTGTCCAAAAAAATGGAATAAAATGAACTGAAAGGTGATTAGTTCACTGTAACTGGAGGTCTTCAAGAGGTTGAATGAATACTTGTCAGCCAGATGTGGTGGCACAAACCTGTAGTCCCTACTACTGAGGGAGGCTGAGGCTGGTGGATAGCTTGAGTTTGGGAATTCTGAGATACAGTAGCTCTAAAGAATGTCAGGTGTCCACACCGTGTCTAGTACCAATATGGTGATCCTCTAAGAGTGAGGGGTCCCCAGGCTGCTTAAGGAGATGCAAGCCAGCCCATGTCAGAAATAAAAAGGGTCAAAGCTTCTTTCTTGATCAGCACTGGGGTCAAGTCTGTCAGTAGAGGCCATACTGTCAGCTTGGGCACAATAAAGGAGACCCAATCTCAAAAACAAACAAAACACATGTCAAAGAAAGGAGGGAGTTTTCAATCAGTCAATAACTGAACTATGCTAGAAATATATACAAGTGCAAATATAAAAGGTCTTTTTCTGCTATTATTTTCTGGGCCTACATTGGTTTCTTGTCTCTCTTGTTGCTTGAACTAGAGGAACTCTGAGAACCCTTCCACACATAAGAATCTGTTTCATAAGTTCAAAACCCCCTATTAACTGAGAGTCAGCCTCAGAGGAGGAAGAGCACAATCTAAATCCCACCTCTGACAAGCATTGCCTGTGTGAACTTGGGCAAGCAGCTTAACCTTTCAGTCTTTTAGGCAACTCTCAAAGACTCTAAATTAGAGAGAAGGTGCTAACAACCTTGGTAGAGACAATTTCCTCACTTAGGAATTTCTTATATTCACTCTTCATTTTCGAAGGCAATGACATCACAATGTCTTGACTTGCACATGAATTAAATTTATGTAAGGCAGAGTTGGTTTGGATGGTTTGATGGTGTTGCAGTTTCATGATGTGTTGTAGTGGAACCTTCTCAAAGAACTCAGAATTAGACCACCTCTAATCCAAATGTAGGCATTTATTGAAATTGACACCTCTCATGAAGTGGGCTAAGTTCTAAGAGGAACCAGCAACTTCAGAAAAAACAAGATGAATTTTTATAGGGCAAAGATACAATTGCATAACAGAAATTATGACTATTAAAAAGGCAGGAGGGGTTTGTTAAGGGATTGGATAATAGAGGAGGGGTCCCAACCACAGTAGACTTGCATATGTGATTACCCACAGTGTATACAGAAAAACCCATTGGTTGATATATATATATATATATATATATATATATATATATATATATATATATATATACATACATATACATATGATAATGATATTATAATAAGCCTCTCTATGTCATAAGTTCACTCTAGGAGCAGCTAGGTGGCTCAGTGAATAGAGTACTGACCCTGGAGCCAGGAGGACCTGGGTTCAGATTCGGCCTCAGACACTTAACTCAAAAACTAGCTGTGTGACCTTGGGCAAGTCACTTAACCCCTCCAATTGCCCTCCAAAAAGCAAAAAAAAAAAAGTTCACTCTAGGTCAACTCTTTACTATTGCATTTCAGGTACCTGCTTAGGGAAAGTCCCTTCTATTGTTTTGGGATCCACATCCTGCTTGCAACTAGATGGATGTGATTGTTATTGAATTCATGGACATACCTGCTATTTCTGTGGGAAATATGAGGAATGGGTCTGGGTGCAATGGCTAGCTAGAGGGAGTGACTGGGATCCTATCACATGGACATGCCTTCTGTGAGGAATATAAGTTTGTGGACATACCTGTTGTTCTAGTGAGCACTGAGGCATATATGAAGAAGTGAGAATATTGAGTGTGTGTGGGGTGGGGAGGAGTGGTTAGGTAGGGGCAGTGGGTCTGCTGTTCAGTGGGGCCTATAAGGGAGTTAGAATATTGGGGTTGAGGGCAGTTTTATTAGGATTCCATCAATGGAACCTATATTCATGCCTTCTGGGAGTTTCCTCTACCAGTGTAAACACAGGTCCAATCCCTATTTCAATCCCTTTCTCTATGTACATAAATTATGTGAAAGGGTCCCTTATGTTTGTACTATATAAATGAAGAGTTGGGAAGCAGTTTTAAAGATATTTGCTATGCAGAAATATTATTGAAATAAGATACATCTTTGAAATTCAGTATCAACTTTCTATTTTTATATTCATTTAAAAAGAAAGAAGTACAAAGGAGTTAGAAACCAGATAACAATGCAGTATAAAAGACATTTTCTCCTATGGAGTTTCTCTCTTTCTTTGCTGATGGTATGTCAAACAGTAATTCATTGGATTATTACAAAGAATTCAGAGTAGGGAGCTTAACTTTATTCAAAGGATCCATAGGTCACAGAGCACTTGGGACATTAACATTTAGACTAACCTAGGTCTGAGAGGCCTGAATTGAGTTTGTAGAAACAACACCATTTAGCAAGTTATCAAAATTTATCTCAAGAAAGGAAGGAATCAGGGTGGAGCTAAGATGATAGAATAAAAGCAGGGACTTGCTTGAGCTCTCCCTGCCCACCCCCCCAGCCACCTCCAATACCTGTGAAAAAATGACACTAAATAAATTTTATTGCTACAGAACCCCCAAGTGACAGAGAGAAACAAATCTCCTGCTGAAGGCAGCCTGGCAGGCCGACAGGGTCTATTACACCAGTCTGGGAGTGGAGCGCAATCCTGCTTGAGCTACACTGGCCCAGACCAGCCAGAGCAGACTTTAGGAGAATGAATCACTGGCAGCTGTGGTGGTTTCCAGACTTCTCAGCCCATAAATGCCAAAGAGAAAGGAACAAATCTTGCTCAAATTTTCCCTTACTTCACATGCTTTTCCCAGCCATATTTAATTTTCTTCCTAATGTTGCCCCCTGGGTGCCCTCCAAAATATGTCAAGTATCTAATAAATCTCTGATTCCCCAATAAGCATATATTCTATTGGTCCAGAACCAGTAGTTCTTGAAAGAAAGAAACAAGTATTTATTAAATACCTACTATGTGTCTTGCAATATGCTAAATGCTTTATATTATTTCATTTGCTTCTCATAACAGTCCTCGTAGGTAGGTGTTATTACTATCCCCATTTTATAGCTGAAGAGACTAAAGTAAAGGTTAAGTTACTTGCCCAGGGTCATAAAACTAATAAATATTTGAGGCTGAATTTGAACTCAGGTCTTCCTGATTCCAGGCCTTCCGCAAAGAACCAGAAGTGTTCACTTTTTTTATTCCCTCCCATTTCAAACTCAGAATTATATGTTTAGAAGATTGACTACACAGGATTATACAGGATTAAAAACCATATGGTAGAGGATGCATTTCTAGTCTTGATATGTTCCCATAATGCATTAATGTGTTTGCCTTTTAATTATAGGCACATAGAGAATTATAATGAATTCAATATATCTAATTGTTGTTTTCTTTTTGCTTTTAGACAAGTGGATTCAGTGATTCTGACACATGGAAACCAAGATGAATGCCATTTATTGAGAACATTTAGTTCTTTAAGGAAAGCTTTTTGGTTAGCAATATTTAGTTTTAAGCTTTCTCACTGAAGATTTAAAAAATCTTATGTAAAATTGCTAATTCTGCTACAAATCAAATAGTCAATGCATATGCTAATGTTATTCACAGGAAGGGAGCTAACTATTCCATATAAAGCAGATTTAGAGATCAAAAATTGAACTGGCCACCACCATTTTCTCTAGCCTTGCCCAAAATGACCAGTGCCATAGCAATGATGCCTCTGTTGGCAATGAGCATTGACAGAGTTAAGGAGGGCATTTCCCCTTTCAGGCTGAGTCATAGTTTTTATTTTAACATTTTTTAGGGGGGAGACTATTGCTTATTTTTTTAAAATTTGCCTATCTTCATTTTCTTAGCCCTTCAATGAATGTGTCATCCTCTTAGCTTGTATCATTGAATTAAAGGACATTTTAATAAATCTCCCATGAAATAAAGACATCTGCCTAGCATATGTCCAGATGACATCTACAAAAGAGATTTTTGAAGGCTAATTTTTTTACAATAACTTGGCAGCAAGGTTTAATATATATAATGGGGAAATTTCTACTTTAAAGTTAAGGAGGACCTATGATTTTATATTTATCAAAAATCTAAAGAAACATCTTGGCAGCCTATTTTATCAAGGATATTATTTTTATAGATTGTTTTAAGAACCAAAGGGAATAGATTTGTGGGTGAGTGATACAATCATATTAAATGTATACTTTGTAGGTATTACCTTTGTTATATTTTTCTTTGCATGTTTTTCAAAATCTAGTTAAGCAGGCATTCACTGACAATGGTTATGGACTACAAAAACACTTTCTTTGGTGTGGCACTTATATTCATAATGCATAGCACTTTGTATCTGCAAATGGCTTACAAAAAATAAATTGAAATGCCTGTTAACAATAACTCTTTTTTGTTGAGTGTGATAATCAGCCTCATTTATAAAGGGAGTAACTTAACTGATTTTGTGGATGAGTCAATCAGTAAATATTTATTAAATTTCTAATATGTGCCAGGCTCTATGGTAAGTTCCTGGGATACAAAGAAAGGCAAAAGATAGTTCCTGGGGGCGGCTAGGTGGCGCAGTGAATAGAGCTCTGGCCCTGGAGTCAGAAGGACCTGAGTTCGGAGCCGGCCTCAGACACTTAATCTACACAAACAAAAACCTAGCCCTGTGACCTTGGGCAAGTTACTTAACCCCAATTGCCCTAAAGGGGTGGCTAGGTGGTGCAGTGAGTAAGAGCGCGGCCTCGGAGTTGGGATGACCCGAGATCAGATCCGGCCTCAGAAAATGAGCACCCACACACAAATAATGACTAGCCGTGTAACCTTGAGCAAGTTACTTAACCTCAATTGCTTTAAAAAAAAAAAAGATAGTTCCTGCTCTCTAGAAGCTCACGATTCAATGAGGGAGACAATATGCAATTATGTGTAAAGACAATATGTGCAAGATCAATTAGAGGAAAATCAATAGAAGGAAGGTACTAGCATTAACGGAGATCAAGAACAAATACCTGTAGAAAATGGACTTTAGCTAGGACTTGAAGGAAGCCAGGGAGACCAGAAGACAGAGATGAAGAGGGAGAGAATTATGGTGATCAAGGTATGTTGTCTTCTGTGGTGTGGCCAATGTTTTACTTATTGCTTTTTTCAATGCGTGGAGGTTCTAGTTTTTATTTGCAGTGTAACTATTCCATAAGCATTGAGAAGTCCTCAGGCTGAAATCCCTAAATAGAATACTTAAAAATTTGTTTTTACACTTACTTTTTTTTTTTTATAAAGCAATTGGGGTTAAGTAACTTACTCAAGGATACACGGCTAGTCATTATTTATGTGTGGGTGCTCATTTTCTGAGGCTGGTTTTGATCTCGGGTCATCCCAACTCCGAGGCCAGCGCTCTTACTCACTGCGCCACCTAGCCACCCCTGTTTTTACACTTACAATGAATATTCTCAAAATAAGAAGACTTGAACTTTTAGGGAATTTTAAGGAAAGGCCAAGGTAGTTGTAGAGAACTGAGTTAAAGAAACTCAAAAACTATCTTAGAATACTGCCACAATTGACCACTTCAATAATAACTCATCTTTCTGGATCATGGGGAGGTATTGTCCTAAACAGGAGACTGGCCTCAAAAGAGTTAAGTCCAAAGTGACTAACAAAATACAATAATGTCATAATAGTTGTCCTATGGAAGCAGGAAGAGCCTGAGAAGAAAATAAATAATAATTCTGTGTTCATTAATTCACACTCCATGAGAAGCCATAGTAATTGAGCCATGTGTTTTATTGTTCTTTTATTATATGGTATCCAAGTGGATCAAAAGAAATAATTTTGTCAGACTTGAAACTCATTGTAGGAAAAGACTGGATAAGCAGACTCCCTGCTTATGAAAAAAAAATAAAATAAATTATATTAACATGTAAATACTTTTGTAGCAAAGACTAGTCTTTTTGATATTCCTTTTGTATATCATTGAAATATTTTGTTTTCCTTTAGTGTTTGGTGAAGTAATTAAGAGAAATAATTTTTTTTGCAGCTGCTAACTGAACCTTTTATCCTCCTCCAAAAAGATATTAAAGATGGCTAAAACAATGCTGTGAAAATGAAATAAATTGAGGGTGAAGGAAATAAAAAGAGTTGAGTTCACCAAACCCATTTCACTAATAACTGAGACTACAAATACCATAAAATAGACTAAGATATATCAAAACATACATATTTGTTTAAGATTTGCCACATCCATTTATCTGTGAGTAAATAGAATCAGAACTATCCTAGACTTATTTGTTTGAAATTATCCCAAACACACCTGATCTTGATTTCTCCAGTTAAGATCACATTTATAATAAATACACAATGAATCAAAAGGGCAAGTGCTTCATATTGGATTATATCATAGAATTATAGTTTCCTAGAGATGAATGGGATTTTGGAGGTGTCTGGGACAAACCTCTCATTTTACAGGTGAGGAAACAAAGCCCAAAGGGGTAAAATTATATAGAAGCAAGAAAAGTGCTAGAGTCTGAGTCAGAAAACCCAGTCTTAAATCCTTCATGTACAAATTCTGGATCCCAGCTTCCTCACCTATAAAATGGGAAGGTTGTACTAAGTCTCTCTCAGTTCTAAAAACCTGTGATCCTGGGGTGGCTAGATGGCACAGTGAGTAGAGTGTTGGCCCTGGAGTCAGAAGGACCTGAGCTCGGATTTGACCTCAGACACTTAATGCACACACAAACAAAACCTATCCGTGTGACCTTGGGCAAGTTACTTAACCCCATTGCCCCCCCCCCAAAAAAAAACCAAAAAAAAAAAAAACCTGTGATCTTTAAAACACATCTAGGCGGAGCCAAGATGGCGGAGTAGAAACAGCTCCTCCAAGCCTCTCTGCCCCCAGATTCCCCCCAAACTATGTAAAAGGGGACTCTGAACAACTTCTGGAGCCCCAGCACCCACAGAATGACACAGAGAAGCTAACCTCCCGCTGAGGACAGCCCAGCAGCCCTGCAGGAAGGACCAGCGCAGAGGTCTGGGACCTGGCAGCGCGCAGAGCGCAGGAGCCTAGCCGAGCCGAGCCCAGGTCCCTGTGAGCCGAGGTTTTAGCCCCAGGGCGGCAGGGCCAGCAGCCGGCTGGAGGAACCCCAGAACACCAGGAGCTGTGGAGACTCCAGAATTATCAACATAGACATGCCTAGGACAAAGTAAGAGGTTAGTGTCCTATGGACTTTGGGACCTGTATTTGGGGAATGCGTCAGCTCCCTCCCCTGGGGGCTAGAAGCCACTGAGCAGACACGCCATTTTGTAGTTTTCAGAGGCAGCTCTGGCTCCCAGCCTACAAATCGTGGGGAGATACAGTGATCAGTCTTGGGGGGTAATCGCTCTTGCTTTAACCTCCCTGGATCTGGACTGTGATCTAGGGTGGAAGTCCTGGGTGGGTTTACAGCTTGCCAGAAACGGAAGTTGCCCCCCACACATTCGGGACGAAAATTCCTCTATCTGGCCTTAAAGCCATAGTGTGGCAACAAGCCCAAAAGTCAAGTAATTAAGTGGCAACATGCCAAGGCAAAGGAAACAGAAAAATGCAACCCTAGACTCCTATTTTGGGGGCATAGAGTGGGAAAAGGACTGTGAGGTCAGAAGTCCTGCTCCAAAAGCCCCAGAGGAAAACATGAGTGGGTTGCAGGCCATAGAGGACCTTAAGAAGGACTTTAAAAATCAAATAAGAGAAGTGGAGGAAAAATTGGAAAGAGAAATGAGAAGGATGCAGGAAAAGTATGAAATGAGGGTCAACAGCCTGACTGAGGAAAACAACACCTTAAAAAATAGACTAACTCAAATGGCAAAGGAGGCCCAAAGGGCAATGAGGAGAAGAATGCCTTAAAAAGTCGAATTTGCCAGATGGAAAAAGAATTTCAAAAGTTCACTGAGGAGATTCATTCCTTCAGAGTTAGACTGGAGCAAATGGAAGCTAATGACTTTATGAGAAATCAAGATGCTGTTAAGCAGATCCAAACAAACGAAAGATTAGAAGGCAATGTGAAATATCTCATGGGAAAACCACTGACCTGGAGAATAGATCCAGGAGAGACAATTTAAAAATTATTGGACTACCTGAAAGCCATGATCAAGGAAAGAACTTAGAAATCACCCTTCAAGAAATTCTCAAGGAAAACTGCCCTGATGTTTTAGATCCAGAGGGCAAAATAGAGGTTGAAAGAATCCACCGATCACCTCCTGAAAAAGATCCCAAAAAGAAAACTCCCAGGAATATTATAGCCAGGTTCCAGAATCCCAGATCAAGGAGAAAATACTCCAAGCAGCCAGGAAGAAACAATTTCAATATTGTGGAAACACAATCAGAATAGCCCAGGACCTGGCAGCTTCTACACTGAGGGATCGAAGGGCATGGAATATGATATTCCAGAGGGCAAAAGAACTGGGAATGAACCCAAGGGTCACCTACCCAGCAAAACTGAGTATTTTGTTTCAGGGGAAAATATGGTCATTCAGTGGAATAGAGGACTTTCAAGCATTCTTGAGGAAAAAACCAGAATTGAATAGAAAATTTGACATCCAGACACAAGAAGGAAGAGATGCCTGAGAAGGTAATCAGGGAAGAGAGATCAAGGGGAACTTATCAAAGTTGAACTATTTTCATTCCTATATGGAAAAGCAATAACTGTGACTGATGATACCTTTCTCACTATGAAAATAATGGAAGAAGGGGGTATGGTCATATGAATACATATGTGAATGTGTGTGTATATGGTTACAGTTATATATGGATAGAGGGCATAGGTTGAATTTGTTGGGAAGGGAGAATTCTCAAGGGATGAAATTATGAGGTGAGAGAGGAAAGTGGCAAGAGGAGATGGGGAGAGACAGGGTAGGGTAAACTATTCCATGTAGAAGAAGCAAGGGGAAGTGGTTGCAAAGGAGGGGGAGAATAAGGAAGGCTAAAAAGGCAAAACCACATTCACATTGAATTTGGTTCAGGGAGAAAATGACATACATACTAAATGGGATATCTCAGCCTGCAGCAGGATAGGGGGAAGGGGGATGAGAGGAGGGATGATGGATGGGAGGGCATCCTTGGGGTGAGGGGAGGTTGGAAGCACCCACTATAGAAGAGGGACAGGATCATGTAGGGAATGGACCAGGTGGGGGGTGGGATGAGTGGGAGGGAATTATAAGCAGCCTAGTACAATATATCTACTATGATAATGTTTTGCATATCTAGACATGTACAACATATACTGAATTACTTATCTCCCAAGAAGGAATGGGTGACAAGGGAGGAAGGAAATGGATCTGAAATTCGAGGTCTTAACATTAAATGTTTCAAATATATATAAATACTATTATTAATACTCTTTTGTTTGTAATAGGGAGATAAGATGTGCAGGCATTGGGACACAAAGATTCACCTTCCTCTAATGGAAAAGTCGATGGTGGTATGGGAGAGAGCAGATTGGAGGAAGCGATATCTTGTGGGACTACTATTCTGGGAGGTTGGGTAGGGGAATAATGGGGGGAAAATGATTGTAACTCAAAATCTGGCAGAAATGAATGATGTAAAACAGAAGTTAATAAAGCATTTGTTTAAAAAAAAACACATCTAGTAAATGGCAGAGCTAGAATGTGACTTCAATTTTTGAGTCCAAGTTCAGTGTGCTCTTTCCACTGTGCCTTGATTCTTACTAGCAAGGTGGAGCAAAAAGAAAGCAATCTACTTCAAAAATAATTTATTAAGTTATTCCCATAATAAAACTGAATAATGGGAATTGTCGCAGCAAATAATCTAAAATGTGCATCCCTAATCATTTGACCACAGTAATTTGTATTATTAAATTGGATTAGCAAGATGTACCAATTATTACTGATTTGCATCTCTCTGGAAAAATTCTGGCTTATGTTTAATATAAAAAGCTGATACCATCTGAAACATTTTCATATACAGCATAAGTCTGGAACACTATTAAAACCATTTATTCGATAGTGAAAAAAATTTATCTAGTTGATTATTTTATCTGTTGCATGCTAACAGTATAGTCTGATTTTTTTCCCCACTAAACTAAATAGTTGCTTTTGGTGTCATGTGAACATACATAAATTTGAATAAATATAATTTGGTTTCCAAGAAACCCAATATTAATACTCTGCCAATTAGAAACTGCATATGAAATTAGAGAAATCATTTAATTTTACTTCCTTACACCTTAATTTACTTCTTAAAAATAAAGGGTTGGAATAGACAGTTTACTTTGGCCTTCTCTGATCATCTTATTTAGTACATAAGTAACTAACAGTAAAATGAAATGTTATAGTTCTTTATATGTAACAATTTGAAAAAAAATTTTTAATTGACTTTTTTTTTCTTCAGTAAGTATTCCCTTAAGTTATTTCCAGGAAACAGTTAATAAGAATTTTGCCAAATATTTTTTATTTTGCCAATTTTGCCAAATGTTTCACTAAATATCAAATTCCACTTGCAACGTTTTTCTTGAGAAAAATGAATCCATGAATCTTTTTCAGTACTACTGACTTAATTTCTTATACCCTAATTTTGAAGAGTATAAACAATATTGACAAGATTTGTTCATATTTGTACTCTGGATATTAACTTGATGTCATTGTTGGACACAATTCCACTTTCCCTTTCCCTTCATTGATTTGTAAAATGGAGAACTCCACCTTCCCCTCCCTTAATTGATCAGTAAACAAGCAAGACCTCCACCCCTTCCTTTCCCTTGCTTGATCTGTGGGCAGGAGTTCCAGCCTAGGGTTTTGCGGGTGGGAAATTCAAATATATACTGACCAATCACTGATTGTAGTTTCAAATGTACACTGACCAATATAACTGTAGTTTTAGCTTACATCACTGTAATTTCAGCTTATGTAACCTGGCTGTGGAACCTCTATAAAACCGACACAATGTCTGTGCCAAAGCACTGTCTGATTTGGGCATGTACCCCAACAGTCCTGGTAATAAAAGCCACTTTTTAAATTTAATCTTGGGAATCTTCTGTCTCACTTTTATTGGGGTACAACACATAACATTTATCTGCTTTTTTGCTAACATGAAATCTACCTTCTAGCAAGTAAAACAAAGATGTGAAGACTTCTTGCATCGTTTGCTACCCACTGATAATTTCTTCACACTAAATGCTGTTGTATCTTTTGGCTTCCCTGACACTTCCCTATCCTATTTTCCTCTTCTTACCTTTGAGCAATCCAGTCTTATTCACTGCTTCATCTTCCTTCAATTGCCATAACCAATCTCTCCTTCCCTTTCCACACAGCTCTATCCTAGGATATCTCTTCTCTGGCCACACCTTCTCCCTTGACTTCATCCACTTCCATTGCTTCAGTTATCAACTCTATACAGACTGCTTTCAGGACTACATCTTTATTGCTGACTTCTACCCTGAATTTCCATTTCCAACTGCCTCCTGGAAAGCTACACCTGGATTCCTTATTGACATCTGAAACTCAATGTGTTTACAACAGAAGTCATTATCTCTTTTCCTCTTCTTAACTTCTCTCAGTGTCCTAGATTTGAAATCTCAAATTTTTCCTTACTGTCATCATTTCCCTCAACCTCCACATTCTATCAGTCACCATGTCCTATAGCAATATCTATTGTCCTCACCCCTCCACCTATATCCCTACCACCTTAGTTCAAGCCGTCATTCCTTCTTGTCTCAATTTCACTTAATAATCACTAAGTCTTCCTCCTTTCAGTCTATCAAAGATGTTCCAAATTTACTTGCTTTGCTACTTGCTATCCTACTTAAGAACTATCTGTGGCTCCCCACTATTTTTGAATAAAATTAAATCTCCTGAGTATAGCCTTCCAAGCTAGCTTCAACCTACTTTTTCAGGCTTTATTTCCTGATATTCCCTAGTGAATATTCTCCAGCCAAATGGACTGATTGCAATTTTTTTTCTCTCATTTTCTCCTTATATGACATCATATGATGTCACTTATATGAGTACATGCTGGAATAGACTCCCTCCAACTTCATCTATTGAAATAATTTTCTTTCAAGATCCATTTTAGAGGCTACCTCCTTTAGGGTACCTTCTGATCCCCTCTACCTTTCAGCTCTAAAAACCTGTGATCTTATTACACAGCTAGTAAATGGCAGAGCCAGAATTTGACCTCAAGTTTGAGTCCAGGTTGAGTGTTCCCTTTCCACTGTGCCTTGATTCTTTCTAGCAAGAGGGGGCAAAAAGAAAGCAATCTACTTCATAAGCAATTTATTAATTTATTCTCTATTAATAAAACTGAATAATGGGAATTGTCTTAGTAAATAATCTAAAATGTGCATCCCTAATCATTTGACCACAGTAATTTGTATTATTAAATATGATTAGAAAGATGTGCCAATTATTATTGATTTGTATTTCTTTGGAAAACCTCTGGCTTATGTTTAATGTGATAGAAAACTGATAAAACTTGGATCATTTTCATATACAGGGTAAGTCTGGGACACTATTAAAACGATTAAAACGATTCATTCATTTCAATATTGATATGCCACTTTACTTGACCTCCAATGCATTTAATCATTTTCTTACCAATTCTGTAGTTATTTGAATACCTGGGTCACTCCACAGCTCCCTGCTTCATTGTAAGTTCCTTGAAGGCAAAGATTGTTTCACTTTTCACCTTTAATTCCTGAATACCTTCCAGGGTGCCTTGTTCACTACAACATTGTATAAAGTTTTATGCAAGTAAAGGATCCATTTGGTTACTTTGCATTTTTTACTTTATAGTCATAATTTCATATAATTGATCCTTAATTGTCTTAGTCCTATTCCTCCTTAGTTCAAATCCTCTTTTGCCTCATTCTCTGCAAGCAGGACAGTTAGAACTTGGGTTTTAACACATTAGTTATAACTTCACAACACAAAGAGACATCAGAGAAAGCCTATATTAATCACTATAATTCAAGAGAAAACATAAGTGCCTGAGAGATGCAAAGTTCTGTGTGAGGGCTATATGGCATTTTAGTTGGGTTTAAAAAGATGTGTAGGATTTCAACAGATGGAGTGAATAAATATACAAATATAACATAAATTTAACATGATTTTAGGGCAAGGGATTAATGACAGATGGACGGCCAGACTGCTATACTAGTATCCTTAAATATCAAGAAAAAGCAAGGGAAGCCTCCAATGCATTGGGTTGACTACCTATGATGAATTTATAGGAGGATATAGACAGTCCCTGCCTTCAAGGAGATTACATTCTAATGGAGGAAGGGAGCTGAAGAGTGTGGGACTTGGTATGAATATCCTGAGTCAGAAGCAGAGACAAGATAGAAATAAAGGATGGCTGGCTTGGGCCATTCCTAAAAATGAGGTTGTGGCAGAATTTACCAATTCGAGGAGATGGCCACAGTGTTAGAGGGATGTGTTGGGCAGAAGGTATGCTGAGGCATAAAAAAGTTTTGCTTTCATTCTAGTAGATTCCTGGCTTGTGCTTCATAATGGGTTAACTACAATCACATCTATTCCAGATATGTAATATGTAAAATTGGAGCAACATTCTTTTCAAAAAGATTTTTGAGAACCAAGATAAATATAAGATTCAAGTTCAAAGCCAAAGGTGAGTTTTCAGTCTCTTATTCCTTTCCCCCACAGCAGGCCAAAAGGAAGGCCAAAAACCAAGGACCAGACTCTGAGTGTTCCTCAGCAGCCTCAGGACCAGAGAATGCCAAGTCCCAAGGGCATACGTTTTGGCATAGATCATCTATTATCATCATTATAGTAGAGTAATAATACTAGTAGTAGAAATGATAACCATAAGGCAGAGCTATCCAGAAAAGCAAATATAGGTCTAAAAATAAGCAACTTTGATAAAATTTACTCTGAAGAGGGACTAAGATGTATGCATAGAATATACACAAGAATTTTTCCCATGCTAAAAGTAGTGTGTTGCCCCTTAAATTAGCAATGATGATAAAAGATAGAAATAGTCGATATTGGAGTAGTTGTGAGTAGTCAGGTTGTATTAGCAAGCACCCCAACATCCCCAGGGTGGCTACCAACTCAGGTTCTTAGATCTGCTTTTCTAAAGGAAAGCAACTCAAAATGGGTTAACAAGCTTACTTTAATCAATCAAACATATGTAGTTTACCTAGTTCAGGGGAAAAAAGGCCAGCACCCTGAACTTCAAAGTATACAGACAGAACTCACAAGACAAAGAAACAAACAGATCAAGCAGACAGGCTTCCAAACTGTCCAACCTTTCATCAATACCAAATCATAGTTACCAGAGAGGGAAGCATCAACATCTGGGTTTTCAAAGCCAGGGGGCTCTCAATGGCTGCCCAGAGTCTCATCTGGTCAAATCACACAACACTTCTCAAAGTGAGCCCCAAAGCAAAGCCTCACTTCAGGGATTATATAGCCTTCTCCTGGATCAGAGAATGTAACCACTTTCTTGACCCACTGCCCAATCACACAGCATCTAGGTGTGGGCATTCCTGAAAACCAAGCCTCCTGCCATAGGCTCCATGTGACCACATTCAGCCTATTAGGGGGCAGAGTATATTTTCAAATCAAGGAAGGTTGTCTGAGTCTCTTAAGCCCACAAAAGGGCCTAGGGGCAGGGAAGATCTTTAAATCCGCATTTCCATTACACAGGTACCCTAATGTATATAGTCAATGGAGCTGTAAATTTGTCCAATCAAGATGGTTTGGAAGAAATGATTTGGAATTATATGAGAAGAGTTACTAAACTGTTCATACACTGTACTCCAGAAATTCCACCATAGGAAATATATCCCAAGGAAGTCAATGAAAGAAACAAAAGACATACAGACATCAAAATACTCATAGCAACTTTTCTTCATGGTAGTAAAACACTAGCAACAAGGTGGGTGCCCATCAACTGAGATGTGCTTTAGCCAATTGTGGTATGTGAGTATAATGGAATGTTATTGTGCCTTAAGAAAAAATGAATATGAAGAATCTAGAGCAACTTGGGAAGACCAGTATGAACTGATGCTGAATAAATTAAGCAAAGATTGGAGAACAATGACCTTAACAATGTGAATGAAAACTATGCTAAAAAACCACAAACTCTGATTAATTGTAATGATTATTCTTGATCCTGTAGAACTCATTATGGAGTTTTCCCAGCAGTTTTTGTCAAATAGTGAGTTCTTATCCCAGAAGCTGGAATTTTGGGGTTTATCAAAGAGTAGATTACTATAGTCATTGACTACAGTGTCTTGTATACCTAATCTACACTGGTCCACTACTTTATTCCTCAACCATTACCAAATAGTTTTGATGACTGCTACTATATAATCCAGTTTAAAATCTGATATGGCTAGGCCACCTTCCCCAGCATTTCTTTTCATTAATTCCCTTGCCATTCTGGACCTTTTGTTCTTCCAGATGAATTTTGTTACTATTTTTTCCAGCTCAATACAATAATTTTTGATAGGTTGATTGGTATAGCACTAAATAGGTACATTAATTTAGGTTAAATTGTCATTTCAGAGGGAGAGGGAGAGAATTTGGAACTCAAGGGATTGTGGAACTGAATGTTGTAAAGTAAAAGTAAATAAATAAATTTTTTTAAAAAAAGAATTGATTATGGAACATACCACAATCCTTTCATTATAGAGATGGTAGATTAGGGATGTTGAATATGATTATGTCAAAAATGGTCTTGTGTTTATTAGTCTTGTTGAAATGCTTTTCTTTTTTTGCAAAAAAAATTAGGGCTAGTGTCAAAGGGAAATAATTTTGGTGGAAAACCAAAAGGCATTAATTTTTTAAAATAAAATTCATGTGCTGGGTATATAGATGAGACAGTCCATGGACTATTTTTTAAAAATCATTTTGACTTCATATAGAATCAAGCTTCAAAGCATTTCAAAGATTCTACCTTTCAGTTTCTCACAGAGTTTATCAAATATAGACAGCCAATTCATCATTTTTCTGAACAGAATATTAGCTCTTTTAGCTCCAATATTTTATGATTCTCAATGATCAATATTCCTTTAGTGATTAAATTCAAGAAACACTTATTAAGCCCCTACTATGTGTAAGGCACACAGTCAATATATGTTAATGATACCCCCATCAAATAACAAACTATGCTGATCCCAAATAAAATTGATATATGACTTTTACATCAAAAAGAATTTGTGTAAAGTGAGCTATGAGAGACAGACTGCAATAGAATCAAAGCACTGGTTAAAATGTTGAAAGGTCATCTAGTCCATTCTATTACCTCCAGGCAAGATAGCATTTAAGAAAGATAGTAATCTACTTTTAAAAAATATCCAGAGAGAATAATTCCACAGCCTCTCTTAGTAATTCAAGTCCTTGTTATGCACCCAGATTCTTCCAAATCTATTATCTGTACATACTATTTATTGCTGCATGTAAAACATAATTTCTTAATTAAGAAGAAAAAAAATAGTTGTTATTCTATTCCTCCCTCTGCCCTCCCACTTAAGCTCCCCTAATAGTTCTCTTCAGAACCATAGAATTTTAGATCTGCAAGGCATGCTGGAGATCATTCTAGTCCAGCGCCCTTATTTTAAACACAGAAAAACCGAGACACAGAAGGGTTAGGAGGTTGGACCAAAATTAAAAAGTAAGATAGTGGGAGTTTTGGGAGAAGACTCCAGGTTTCCTGACTCCTAGTGCAGTCTTCCACATGTAGAACACCAAGCTGAGCACAGAAGTCATTTAAAAGCCTAACCAAGATTGAATACATGAGGCAAATGGTTTACATATGCTCCTTTATTTTTGTGCATTAATATCATGTTAACTTTTAAAATGACAATGACACATGGCTAACTCATACTTTAGCTTGCAGCAAGAAGTACATACATTCAGATACTTTTCTGACATTAACAAAATCACTATGCCTTGTCTTGTATTTGTGTGGTTTTTTCTTTTAAATGAGTTATTCCAGATCCTGTATATCCTTATTAGACATCATATTTCAATCTCTAGACACCTAGCTTGTTGATTTCACTTCAGATTTGCTAAGAAAGCTCTTTCATTCCCAAATGCTTTATTAAATTGTGGTTTATATCATTCATTTCTGCCAGATATTGACTTACAACTTTCTCCCCCATTTTTTCCCTACCCCCCACCCCAGAATAGCAATCCCACAGGATATCCCCTCATCAAGTCTGCTCTCTCCCATATCTTCTCCCATACCCCCCTCAACTCTCCCAGTAGGGCAAGGTGAATCTCTGTGCCTCAATGCCTGCACATCTTATTTCCCAATTATATGCAAAATAGTATTAATAATAGTATTTATACATTTTACACATTTGATTTTAAAACTTTGAATTCCAGATTCATTCCCTTCCTTCCTTGTCACCCACCCTTACTGGGAAGATAAACAATTCAGTATTATGTAGTGCATGTGTAGCTATGCAAAATATTACCATAGTAGATACATTGCGAAAGACTGACTATATTACCCTCCCTCCTATCCCACCTTTCACTTGGTCTATTCCCTACTTTGATCCTCTCCCTTTTCAGAAGTGGGTGCTTCCAATTTCCCTCCCCATGTTCCCTCCCACCCTGCCTTCCATCATCCCCCCTCTCATCCCATTCCTGAATTTTCTCAGTGGCTTCTTGCCCCCCCAGGCAAGAGAGCCACATGCTTTCCCAACTAATGAGTCCCAAAGTCCATAGGGCACCAACCTTTCACTTTGTCTGTGGCATCTATGTGTTGGTAATTCTGGAAATGCCACAGCTGCTGGTGTTCTGGAGTCTCTCCAGCCAGCTTCTTGTCCTGCCGCCCTGGGACTAAAACCTCCAACTCTCTTGGTCCTGTGCTCAGCTCCCAGAGTGCTGCACTGGCTGCTCCCTGTCGGGCTGCAGGACTGTCCTCAGCAGGAGGTTAGCTTCTCTGTGTCATTTTGTGGATTCTGGAGCTCCAGAGGTCGTTCAGAGTCCCCCTATGACATAATTTTGAAATGGTGTGGGCCGGAGCTCTGCAGAAGTGCTGTTTCTACTCTGCCATCTTGACTCTGCCCCCCTAAGAAAGCACTTTCAAAATACAAATTCATTTTTAGTTTTTGCAGCCCTACAGACCAATTGAGTTGTGTCTGTCATCTGAAGACTCAAGGTATGGGGTGATTCATTAACCAGAAAGTCTACTAGTGCATAATTAAGTTTTCTATTCACATTAATTCATGAAGACTAGGACATTGTAATGATAATGGGAATCTGAAGATCTTCCCTGCCCCTTAGCCCTTTGATAGGCTTAAGTGACTCTGAGAACTTTCTCTGATTTGAAAATACACTCTGCCCCCTAATAGGCTGAAAGTGGTCACATGGAACCTGCGGTAGGAACCTTGTTTTTCAGAAATGTCCACACCTTGTTACTTTGTGATTGGGCAGTGGGTCAAGAGGGTTTCTACATTCTCTGATCCAGGAAAAGACTATATATACCCTGATGTGGGGTATGTATAGAAGGAGAAGACTATACATACCCTGATGTGAAATTGCTTCGGGGCTCACTTTGAGAAGAGTTGTATGATTTGACCAGAGGAGACTTTGGGCAGTCGTTGAGTGCATGATCCCACCGCCCTCCTCCCCCCCTTTGAAAGCCCAGATGTTGGTGCTTCCCTCTCTGGTTACTAACTAGGTATGGATGTAATGGTTAGACACCTGTCTGCTGAATTGTGTTATTTTCTGTTGTAACTTCTGTTTGTATTATCTGAAATTCAGGGTGCTGACTTTTCCCCCTGACCTAGGTAAATGATATGTTTGATTGATTAAAGTAAGATTGTTAACCCATTTTGAGTTGTTTTCCTTTAGTAAAGCAGATCTAAGAACCTGTGCTAGCAGCCATCCTGGATATGCTGGGGTGCTTGCTGCTACAGACATGGATGGGCTACTACTTGCAGGAGTAAAGGTAGTGCTTGTACTGAAGGATGGGTCTACAGATATTTTGAAAGGGACACTTAAGTTAGTTTTTGAAAGAGTTTGTCATAGGGAAAAACAGTAAATCTGCTAAGGTCCAAATTGAAATTGAATTAGAGGCTAGAAAATCATTAGGAATTATTGTTATGGGGAAGGAATTTCAGAGGAGGAGCAGTTTCCCTCCTGTTAGTGTGAAGCTGGTCACCACTGAGGGGCATCTTTGTCTTTTCAATTACCTTTGGAAGGTGGATTAGATTTTGGAATTTGTTAGAGGTTTGAGGAAAAGCACAGTCACACTGTGGGTTTCCCAGGAGACTTTTCTCATGGGTGAATTATTGTGTATCTCCCCTAGTGAAATCAACCTCTGGGGGGTGGCTAGGTGGCACAGTGAATAGCTCAGACACTTAACACTTACTAGCCATGTGACCTTGGGAAAGTCACTTAACCCCAATTGCCCTCCAAAAAGAAAAAAAAGGGGGGGGGTGGCTAGGTGGTGCAGTGAGTAGAGTGCCAGCCCTGGAGTCAGAAGGACCTGAACTTGGTTCTGGCCTCAGACACTTAACACACACAAAAACGTAGCCGTGTGACCTTGGGGAAGTTACTTAACCCCAATTGCCCTCCAAAAAGAAGAAAAAAAATTGCAAAATAGTTTTCAAAAACAGGCAATAACTCCCAAAGCCTTTTCTCTCCTTCCATCATCATAGAGAGTAAAAGGTTTTCCTAGATTGGGTAAAGCTGGAGTGGTGGTCAAGTTAGTTTTCAAAGTCTCAAAAGCTTTCACCTGGTGGTCTGGGCCCCACTCTAGACAGAATGAGTCAGGGCCTTGAGTAGCAATTAATGGTACTTATCTTGTGTGCACTATTACTTTCCCTTCCCTCCACACCCCTGTAAGAATAAATGTAGGGGCGGCTAGGTGGCACAGTGAGTAGAGCGTCAGTCCTGGAGTCAGAAGGACCTGAGTTCGTTTCCGGCTTGACACTTAATGCACACACAAAACAAAAACCTAGTCGTGTGACCTTGGGCAAGTTACTTAATCCCAATTGCCCTCCAAAAAGCAAAAAAAAAAAAAAAAGAATAAATGTAACAATAATGATAGCAGGGACTGTTTCATTTTTACCTTTGTACCTGCACTGTCTAACCTGGAATTCACTAAAGTACTACTATTGTGGAGGTGACCTTGGGTTCTCACAAACTGTGTAAAGAGCATAAACTTTGGAAACTTTGGCAGGTGCTACTAAGTCTTCAAATACAGTCTGAACAACCAAGGTCTTCCAAGGACCTACCGAGCTAAATTTGGATAGCCTCATCACCTGATTGGTCTGGTGATGAATTTTTTTCCAGCTTTAGCAGCTCATGAAGACTGTCTGACTAAGGTAATGAGTAGGGATCTGAATGGGTGAATGGGGTGCTGCTATGGATCAGGATTCTTGAAGTACTGAAAAAATATTGGATGTTGTTATTTTTGTCACAATGTTAACTGCCTGAGAAGAGGTGAGCAATTCTTGAAGTTAGAAAGAGTCTGGTCAAGTTAACAAAGATTTATTAAGGACCTACTATGTGCCACCACTGCACCAAATGCTGAAGAAAGGGGAAGGATTGTCCCTGCTCTCCAGGAATTCAGTCTACTGGGGGGAGACAATATGAAAATAAATACACGCGACAATATGAAAATACACACGCACATATGTATACACAACATGATAAATTGGAAATAATCATGAGAGGGAATGCACTGAATTAAAGAGTAGCAAAGGCTTTCTATAAAAAGTAGGATTTTTGCTGAGACTTGATGTAAGCCAGAGAAGCAAGGACATGGAGATGAGAAGGGAGAGCATTCCAAGCATGGGGGAATAACCATTTAAAATGCCTTAAGTCAGGAGATGGAGTATATTGTTTGGGGAACAGCAAGGAAGCAAATGTCTCATTATGACCCCATCTGGGGTTTTCTTGGAAAAAGATACAGGAGTGATTTGTCATTGCCATCTCTAGCTCATTTTACAGAAGAAAAAATTGAGGCAAACAGGGTTACGTGACTTCCCCAGGGTCACACAACAAGTAAACATCTGAAGCCAGATTTGAACTCAGGAAAAAGACTGACTCCAGGACTGGCATTCTATCCACTCTGCCACATAGCTGTCCAACAATGTAAGTCTTTAAAAGGTCACTTTAACAGGTAAGGGAAGAGGGGAGAATTTGCACCAGGAAGATTCACCGGCAAGCTGTTGCAATAGTCCCAGAATAAGGTGATGAGGGCCTAAACTATCAGAGGAGAGAAAGGGGAGTATGGGAAAAACATTACAAAGGTAGGATTGACAGGCTGGGTTCAACTACTGAAGGCATGGATGGCTTCCTTGAGATAGACAGGGGTGAGGGTACAAAAATGGTAGAGCTGTATTTTCATTTCCCAATATATCTACATGTTTCCTGCAGCAAGTATCTCTGAGCCTTGTCTCCAAGTGTTATCTATGCTTAAAATGTTCTCTTCCCCTCTGCTTCTTGAAATCCCTCGTGCCCTTTAAGGCTCAAATAAAATATCATCCAGAAAAGGCCTTTCATGATTTTCCCCAAATGACTAGTATTTATGTTGTTTCCTCCAGTAGAATGTAACATCCTTGAGGTCTGGGTTGGGGCATGCTGGAGTCAGCTCCTACTAGCTCTAGAAAGCTGGTTATTAAATTTTCCGGGTCAGTCAGTCAATAAAGCACCCGCTATGTGCCAGGCATTTTGAACATTTATTCCTTGGAAATTGGCAGAAGTTAGAGATCAGAACTTGATTTATTGTTTTGTTGATTATCTAGACTTAGGAAAGTGATGCGTTAGTAATGCAGATTTAACTTCTAAGTGTGTCAGGTATATTCTCCTCTACCCCTACCCCTAATCATTTATCCGTCTATCCCCTAGGGAAGAAACAGTTTCATTTTTGTCTTTTTAACTTTAGCGCCTAGCATAGTGCTGGGCCCACAATAGACACTTAATGAATGGTTTTTGGATTGAATATCTAGCCACTATCATCCCTTAAATATAGAACTGCATTAATTTTTATGATAACAGAAATAAAAATATAGTTACTAAACTTGCTTGAGAATTTCCAAAAAAGAAATAAGATATTTCCATTCCAGTTCATAAAGAGGGAAGAAATGTACTTGCTGATTTGCTGAGCAGGTACCTAGAGCAGCAAGCACCCCAATATCCCCAGGGTGGCTGCCAACACAGGTTCTTAGATCTGCTTTTGTAAAGGAAAGCAACTTAAAATTGGTTAATAAGCTCACTTTAATCAAACAAACATATATTAGTTCAGGGGGAAAAGGTCAGTACCCCGAACTTCAGAATATACAGACAGATCAAACAGACAGGCTTCCAAACTGTCCAACCATTATCAATACCAAAATCACAGTTACCAGAGAGGAAAGCATCAACATCTGGGTTTTCAAAGCCAGGGGGCTCTCAACAGCTGCCCAGAGTCTCATCTGGTCAAATCACACAACACTTCTCAAAGTGAGCCCCAAAGCAAAGCCTCCCATCAGGCTTTATATAGCCTTCTCCTGGGTCAGAGAATGAAACCACCTTCTTGACCCACTGCCCAATCACACAGCATCAAGGTGTGGGCATTCCTGAAAACCAAGCCTCCTGCCATAGGCTCCATGTGACCACATTCAGCTTATTAGGGGGCAGAATATATTTTCCAATCAAAGAAGGTTCTCAGAGTCTCTTAAGCCAATCAAAGGGCTAAGGGGCAGGGAAGATTTTTAAGTCTGCATTTCCATTACAGTACCTTTCCATGGAAGTTGGTGAACACTTGGATGGCAGATTTGTTATTAAAATACTAATAGTCCTTTTTCAACTGAGTCCCTTCATCCTCTCTATAATGTAATTAAAACTGCTTTTTGGAAAAATGACAATGCTAATCACTTTCCCTTAAATAAAGCCAATGTGTATGACTTGGGAAGGCAGAGGGAGGGGAGACAGATGAGGTTCTAGCAGAAATCTGAGATTTGTACAAATAATACAGAAAGACTACAATGCATGTGATAACCCATCAGAAATTTATTACTGATTGTGGGGCCCAGAAAAATGGTAGAATTTTCTTCTCAGAATCACAACCCTATAATTCAGATGACTTGCAGGAATGTCTGTAAGTAATTATTACTTACATTAACTGTGCATTAACAAGGAGACTAAGGCATTTGTGAAGAAGCTGTCATACAATGTGCAATGTGACAAGATTCACAATGACTTGGTCTAGTTCCATCAGAAAAGACACCATGAGACCTTCAACCATTATGCTATGGCTCTGGGTGGCATCCCAGTATGGTTAGCATAGCTGTTTTCAAGTTATAAAATAACAGCTGGCACTTTTAAAAGAACATATTTTTTGATTTTAGGAATGATACTCACATTTAAACCTCAAGCCTATTCTTCCCCCTCTTATTACCTGCCAGTAAAGAACAAAGCATGATGAATATAACATTGAATTCTTTCTTTAAAAAACAAAACAAAACTTTAATTTCTCCTAGATTTCAAATTCATATGATTCACATAAAACCTAAAAGTTGTAGTTGATGTTGTTTTTTTTTCTTTTAGTCTTTGTCAAGCCAATGTTTCGTTCTTAAAAAGCTTCCCAGATTAATCATGCATGAGTAAACGAGAAGTTGTATTCATGACTAACATCTCTGTGGTACAAATTGGACAAGTAGACTTCCATACATTCAGACTTCACTAGTGTATTAAATTTTATTTAATTCAATTCAAGGAACATTTCTTAAGTAATTAGTATGTGGCAGGAACTTCTCTATTTGTTGCACGTACAGACATAATCAAAAGGGCTCCCACCCTCAAGGAACTTCCATTCTTCTCTGGTGAAGCAACATGTGTATATATAAGCAAATTCCAAATATCTAAGTAATTTCTTTGGCAGGGGAAGGGGGAGAAAAGAGGAGCTCTAACAATTCTGGGAAATTCAGAAGGCTCTCATGTAGGGCATAGTGTTTGAGATGAACCTCAAAATTAGCTGGGAATTTTAGGAAAGAGGTGAGGAGCAGAAGCATGTTGTATCCACAAGATCCAGTTGTGAAATTTTCAATGTGGGTATTTACACCATGTGACAAGTTGCCAGTCATGGCTGATTTATTGTTTTGTTGATTTCTAGACTTGAGAAAGTTATGGAGAAAATGTTAACAATGCAAATTAAACTCAAAAGTGTGTCCTGCCCTACATCCTCCCCTTCTCTCCCCAAAAATTTATTAGCACATCCCTGGTGAGGAGGGATGCTGTCTTAGGCCTGTCTAGAGGCACAAAAACCAAATAGAATGGTTTGCCTGAAACCTTGTGTGACACAGTAATGTGGAAGCAGTCTAGAAAACTAGTATGAAGCTGGAAGGGCTTTAAATGTATGTGTGTATATATACAAATATATATACACAACAAATATACACACACAAGCTATTGATGTGCTGATGATATTTTCCTTATGTATGTTTAATGCTTCCATTATCAAATAACCTAAAGACTTCTATTTGTCAACACAGTTCTGCTCTTGCTATGATGTACAATTGAAAAACATAATACTATTTATTTTAAAACATTTTATAATTCAGAATTTTCACTGATTCCCATAGGTTGAATTGTCTTGCATACAGATCTGTTTAAATTAGTAATATATTATTGTGCAGGAGTACCTCAATCTATAAAACAGATACATTCATGTAGAAGCTATATTTAAATGACATTTAAAAAATGAAACCATATTTTCCCAAAGACTTATGCTGTAATTTCAGAAATGCAGAAAAGATGTTGGCCACAAAGTAATATTTAAAAATCACACTGCTAAAAATTATGGATTTCATAGAAAATAATTTTATACTAAAACATTATTAATAATATTTCAGTATGTCAATATTGTATTAGAAACACAATTCCCGCAACTGCAAAAGGGCCATTTTTTCACTCTATCTGAACATAAATGAAAGTGGACTTGACTCATTTAAATTTTTATTACTTTTCCCTTCCATGAGAATCAAGCTGCTCTCTGGCAAATACCTTCTTATTTTCAAACACATTTCAAGTCTACTTTTGTTCTTGTTCAATTGTTAATTGTGTCTGACTCTTTGTCAGGGTTTTTCTTGGCAAAGATACTGGAGTGGTTTACCATGGCCTTCTCCAGTGGATTAAAGCAAACAGAGGTTAAGTGACTTGCCCAGGGTCACAGAGCTAGTGATTAGTCAATCAGGTCTTTTTGCCATCAGGGCCTATGCATTAACTATTGAGACACCTAAATGTCTCTGAATTCTCTTCTAGTCTCCACCTATATTCTACATAGAATATACTGTCTAAATATTGAACTATGCCTCATACACATAGTAGACACTTAATAAATGTTTGTTGACTGACTGGCTATGCACAAAGGATAGGGAGTCGAGCTCTGCTGTAAGAAATAACCAATTTAGACAGAAAATTCAAAGACCTAATTTTACACCTAAAAAAATTATGCAACACAAAAATTTTGAATAAAATATTAGCAAATTGACCACAGTAAACATATCAAGAAAGAATATATACTATATCTAGGTTGGATTTCTACCACAAATATAGGTTTACCCCAATATTAGGAGAATGATAAACATAATAGATCATATTAGTAACAAAAATAATATGTATCACATGATTCTATTAATAGATTAATAAGAAAACTTTTTGGGGGGGGAGAAGGGAAGGTAGGACAGTTGGGGTTAAGTGACTTGCCCAAGGTCACATGGCTAGTTTTTTTTTGGGTTAAGTATCTGAGGCTGGATTTGGACTCAGGTCCTCCTGATTCCGGGGCCATTGTGGCACTTCACTGTGCCACCTAGCTGCCCCAAGGAAAAACATTTTAATAAAATACTATACACATTTCTGTCTAAAAAATTCTAAAGTCTAAAGAATTCTAAAAATTCTGAAACCCTAATAATCATGGGAAAATGGAAAGGGTAGGAAATAGAAAGTTTATGGAAATAGTGTGACAATAGTTCTCTGCTCTCTGCCTTCCATTCAACATTAAATAAATATTTATCAAGAATATTTTTATTACATGGAAAACACTGAGTCTAAATACTACTTTCTTCTCTTTAATCTTCCCATTCTTCATGAAAATCCATATAATCCTTTATAATCTATTTAAGTTGGGAGTTGGTAATCCCTTAAGAGAGAGTTCTTTTGTGTTATATTCTTAGAATATAACTTTCTAAAGAGTTGTGTGTGTGTGTGTATGTGTGTGTGTGCATGTGATGCCAGATATTCTTTTTTACATCAACCTAATTTAGACTGGTTTAGATGTTGATATTATTTAGATTATACACATTAATGTGTTATAATAGATAATACTGACATGAATATAAACTATTTCATTTACTTTGACCAAGAATCACTTTCAATTTAGGAGGGGCTTGTTGCTGACCTCTATTACAAGTCTAAGTATAAAATTCCTGCCACATCTCAAGTATGGTTTATCTACCTCTTAAAGAAGCAGGCACACATTATGGTCTTCAGACAGAGAATTGGGAGGAGAGAAACTTGACAATGTTTCCTTATGAACCCAGCATCATTCTTTACTGACCTTCTATTTTGAGAAATAGTCCCATTCTAAGCAAAGCTCAATTAGTTTGGGACAGACACAAACAAAAGTTAACCAAGATGTTGAGGCTTTTACCACCCCAAATACTCATTCATTGGAATTACAGGGTTCCATAAGGAATTATAGGGTGGCAGTGTAACTCATTAGTGTGACCATCTCTGCTTGGCCAAGAATTTTCTTTCACTAGACTTATGCTCTGTATCCATGATTCCACATTTACCTTCTATGAAGTACCATGGGCCACACCCTGAGTCATTAAGATGACAACTCCCACTGATTGACTGATATCACCAGATGATTGTTGCTTTGAAGATAACTCAATGGTTATTATAAATAATAAATACAGAGAACTAAAGCAGCCACTGATAATCGCTTTTTTCTTTTTTGTTATCTTTCTCTCCAGTTTATCAGTATTATCTAGGCCACAAAGGTCTCCTGAATTAATATTCTCTTATAAAAATTAAGCACTTTTCAGAGAATTTCTTCTTGCAATACTTCCCTTCCAATCTCTATTCACTGGATAGCATTCCCATTTAGAAGTACCCCAGACTAGTTACTTTCTACCAGCTGAATTATTTTTTATTTTTTTCTTTCTTAAACTATATTTGCCATCTCTTGGCCTAATCCCCTAATGAGCCCAATTCTCTAAAATCATGTTTTATTGTTATTTGTTGTTTTCTCTGCCTCCAATTTTTTTAGTAGCATCTGGAAGCTTTCAGACACTGTTTTCGATTCACTAATTAAAATTACATATAAGTAGTATAATCAGCTAAATCTGAAAACAGAGTCTTTATGCTAAAAACATTTCTACTAGTTACTACCCATTCTCCTAGCCCACCTACTGGGTTGTTTTTGATGATTCCTTAGTTATCAGTTACCTTAACATAGCAGATCCCCTCAGAAAATATGAAAGTATCTTAACTACCACTTTTCAGTCAAGGCAGTCAAATCTTCAAGGAATACTTTACAGGTGAGTAAGATGTACACTTCAGCTTTCAAAAATATGAATTCACAGTTATTTTTTAAAATGTGGAAGAGATTTGTACTTAACATGATTTCAGACAAGATCTCCATGAATTATGTGGAACCACCCAATGTAACTAAAGGATGGATTGCTTTCTTCTTAAAATTGAACTTTTGGGAACTTGTGGCAAGATTTGCTTAGAATAGCTTTGTAAACATCAATCTTTTATGTTCCACCAGATTTTGGGTTTTGCCATGTTCTGTGTGCTATTATAGATGAACCAACCTCCCACTACCAATTACTAGCATTCCAAATATTTTTTTTTCTTGCAGCTGAGTAGGTCCCATGAAGGAGAATGAAATATGGTAGCTTGTTTATTATTGGATAATCTGTCTTGTAACATAAACATTTAGACCAATGATTCCAAGCTCTGGTTTTGTAACACACTAGTACTAGAACACCTTATGGAGTTCCATAGGTGTTACGAAAATTGTTCAAAAGTTAAGACAAAATCAACTGGTTTGCTCTTTTTAATAAAGAAAAATCATTCTATTATACAGCACGGGAAAAGATAAGGAAAGTGTTAGAAAAAACAAAAATTGATAGAGCATTGCAACTCCTCACTAGTTGGTAATCAAGGGAATAGACATTTAATAAGTAAAATGTGTTGACAATGGCAAAATGTATCTGGTAAAAGGCCACCTCTGTTGCCCAGTCCTGGAGTGGAGGTGAATCTGGGGTCTTAAAGGTTATGCCAATGGGACATGGCCTCCAGCACATTCTGTCAGTCAGTTTGTCAGTCAGCAAACATTTATTAAACACACATTCCTTGCCATGAACTATGCTAAAGTGCTGGGGATATAAGAAAAGTAAAAAACATGGTCCCAGACCTCAAGAAAGTCACATTCTAATAGGGGAGACAACTACGTATATACTTTAAAGATGCATATAGTATAAATGAGAGGTAATCTCAGAGAGAAGACACCAGTAGTCAGATGGGCTAGAAATGCCTTTTGGAGATGATATCATTTGAGCTGATAATTGAAGAAAACCAGGGAAATCTAAGGGTGAGAAAAAAGAGAATATACCAGGCATAAGGAAATTTCATACATGAGGCACAGGAAGATGGTCAGTGCTATTGGCCATGTTGGAAAGGCTGTGAGCATAGCCTCAGGGAAAGACTGGACTTGTGCTGTCCAAAGACTAAAGTTGTAAGTGTGGAGAGGCTCGTGACATAGAATCATGTATCTCTGGAAATCCTGAAAAAGAGTGGCAAAATAAAAAATAATTGCCAATGAGAGCAGTGTGGTTCCAGATTTATTTTTATCTTCTAAGCTAAGCACATGTTGAAGACTATTTCCTTTCTAAAAGGCAGAAATCTCTATCTTTTAAGTGGTATTGCTTTAAACCAAAGTGTAAGGTTTTTGTTTATATATTGTGAATTTTTTTATAAAAATGCTAAATTAGAAGAATAAAATGCAGAGGAAATTTCAATCAGGGAGTATATAGGAGGGTGAAGGGGAAGGAACCTGGTATACATGATTTAATGAAAAGCAAAAGGCTTCAGGGGAACTTCTTTTAAAGAGAAAAAGTAAAGTAATTTTTAAAAAATGTCAAATTAATTTGAGAAAGTGCTGTGTCTTTTTCTTGAAATTCAACTTCACTGAGAATCTAGTATTATGTCTATTTGGGCTGGCTATAAGTTTTTAAAACCATCCCATTTGGTTTTTACCAGAGTAGTAACTATGCCTGCAAGAGTTTAGGCCGCTGAAAGTGAAAAATAGCCATATCATGAAGCACACAGTAACCATTTATGTTGGTTTTGTCCTCTGTGCATAAATAAGCAGACAATGAATGACCATTGTGCTTCTGGAAATGTTATGCCAGCACCAGCAACTTTGTTAATTTTGGAAACTCATTGTTTCTCACTCCACTCTCGTGACTTAAATGTTCCAGGCCTCTGTTCAGTAATGAATTGAACTCTGAATTCAATGTCCCTAGATACCTGTAGTGGGGAATACACAAGGGTATAAAATCCATCAGCCAACAAAATGTACCAAATAGTATTCATGCCTAGAATCTAGAACTGTATTAGGTCCTTTTTGGTGTTAGCACAAATGGTAAGCCTTCCAGTACTGTGGGAGTGAGGAAGTAGTGGAACCGGAATGTCATGCATTTCTGTCTGTGGTGGAGTTGTATGCAGCTGGTGTAAAGTTACGTGAAAGAGTTAACACAATCACTCTAGGTATATGTGAAATGGAGTCTACAATTTTGCACATTCAAATACAGTGGGAGAAGAGAAAGGAAAGATATCAAGGAAGCACATAAACAGCACAGAGGTTGTGATGACTTGTGTTCCCCAAGCGTCCACCTGTATATGTACATACATGTATTCCTGTGCTCTGCTGGGACTTTGGCCATTCAGGAAGGGACAACAATAGGACAGATTGCTTCAGTCCTGAATCTACCTCTAAGTGGCTATGTTGTTTTGAGGACTGTGGTCTAGACAGAGGTAGCCACCTAACAACCTATGATGAGTTTATTCATTAAGATGGAGCACCTAATCACTGCTTGATAATATTAATCCCCTTATTGGAAGGATGACAGTAAGTAGGGTCTTGTATATGACATTCAGAAATAAAAAGCAAATCATAAATAATTTTTTTTCCACTAGAAGGGTTTACAGTTTAATGGGAGTATGAGACACATGCTCATGAATTTGTCTTACCCAGCCTCCACCACTGGGAATCCAGGAGATGCTGGGGGCATCTTGCCATCTTCTCTGCTATACCCTTCTTTCTCTTCTTGGTTTCCAAGTCTTGTTCTGGAACCAGTAATCAAATCAATTCTACCACTGCTACTGGAAAGGGAGTCACAATCAATAGCACTATGGTTTCAAGCACTATCTTTGGGACTCTCCAGACCAGTATTCCCTTCCCTGGACACTACTTCTCTCCTGTGTTGTCTCCCCCTATTAAAATGTGTGACCTGAGGTCCAAAGTCCATTACTCTGGGTGTGGTGTTAGTATGTAACCTGAATGCTACATGTAGGGGACTGTTAGTGCTACAAATATAAGCTCTTTGAGATTAAGGACTGTTTCTCTTTCAATTTGGATCACTAGTGGTTAGACAGTGCTTGGCACATAGTAAGCACTTAATAAATGCTCATTTAATTCATTCATTCATTCATTCAGGAACCCATATGAAAACAGAAATAGAAATATATCATACATAATAGGAAGAACACTGTATTAGAAGTCAGGACACCTGGGTTCTATTTGCAATTGTGTTAGGAGACTTTCAGTAAAGTGTTTAATTTCTTTTTGTCTCAGTTTCCTCTTCTGTATATTGGGAGATAATGATTCCTGCCCTGTTCACCTCACAGAGTTGTTGTGAAAACCAAATGATTGTGTAAGCAATTTGAAATGTACAGTAAGCTACTGGAAGTACAAGGTGTTATTATAATAACTATAGCTATATGAAACATAGTTACAGGGAATGTTGGAATGGCTGGGATTACTAGGTAGGGCTGGGTGGGGTTAGAATGAGAAAACTTCATGGGTCATTTAGATAAATTTTGGCATCTTATTTTTTTGTCTCTTCTCAGAAAACAAAACAAAACAAACAACAAACAAAAACCCCAACAGCCTTTTGTTATACTCTACTTTTAGGATGATCATATCAAATGCCAAAGGAATTTTACCAGCTTTCAACTGGATTGTGGTCAGAGATAAGCAAATGGTCATTATCTTGTCTGCAGGAAGCCTGCCTGTCATCACATTTCTGTAAGGAAATAGTTTAAAATCCAAGCAACATAGGGACTGATAAAAGAAGCTGGTCAATTTTATCAATGAGTTTTCTTGCCACTGAGTGGTAGAAACAAATAAAGATTCTGCTGATTGAAGTAGGAATCAAATTTATAGTGGCTTCTGGATCAACCAGAAGCCCAGGGATGCTCAGGAGGTCTTGACCCTGGTTCTGCTTTCCAGGAGAGATTGCTTGCCTCTTGGAGGAGGTCAGATCTACTGACCTGAATGTATGTAGTATCATTTGTAGGTGCCTGTATCAGGTGCCTAAATTTAGAGGTCAGTGATAAGTCTGTCCCTTAGATTTCAGTGATATAGAGAGCTCTCTTTACCAATGAAGGTGGACACCTCTGAAACTTCTAGAGTTGCCTAAAACACTGAACGGTTATATTATGACTTGCCCAAGCTTATATAACCAGCATATTTCAGAGACAGGACTTGAATCCAGATCTTCTACCCCATTATGCTGCCTCTCTGGAGAGGACTAAGTTTGGAAGCTTGAACTCCAGTGCTTTAAGAGAGCTTAATGCAAGACAGAAAGTAGGCTATTGGTCAGACCAACTGGAAATTTCTAAGAGCTAGGCAACTAGCTTAATTTGGTTTAGCTAATCTGTAATTTTGAGTTTATAATAACAGATCGCTGTGTAGAAAGATTATTTGTAAATACAAGGGATGATTGTAGTATATTTATAAGACATCAACTAAATGAATTTGATCCACCTATTATATCCATCTTTGCTTTAAAAATTCATGTGAACATACAGACAATATTACTATAAGGATAATTTATTTTTTAAAATCAAAGCTTAAACAGGCACACTATCATTTTTTGAAGTAAAGAAAGGGACTATAGGTAAATTTTTAATTTTTAAAAGAAATTTATAGGCTCAATGAAAGGCAATATGGCACAGTGGGAATGACCCTAGTTGGGAAGGCCTGTGTTGAAGTCCAGCCTCTGACACCTACCATGGTTAGTCATTTAACTTAGTTATTTCTCCTCTACCCTCAACAAATCTATAAACCTATGCATTATAGAAGTAGTGTTTCTATAACCAATTTTCCCTAATCAACAGGACTGACCCCCAAAAATCCACTGAGCACATTAACAAAAAGACATTCAGAACACAATTTGTATTGTTATAAAGAATGCTAACTTTAATAATCAAAGGGCCTCGGGATTGAATTCTGGCTCTATTGCTACCTGTATGGTTTTAGACTAGTCATTCATGCTCTTTAGACCTAACTTCTTCACTTGAAAATAAGAGGTTGAACTAAATGACCTCTAAGCTTCCTTCTAGCTCAGAATCCATGATGCCATAATGCATTCTTGAACACATCATTCAAAATACAAGTACTTATCATTTTTATGAGTTTATACTGTATGGATTAAAATCAGCTTACAATACTCTTTAAATACTTCTTTAAAATTTTTTTGGTAAAGAACTAGGCAACTATACAGTTAATTTTGTTCAAAATAAAAAGCTTACAAATTTGCATCAAAATTAAGACTGCTTAATTACAACCCTGACACCAGCAACCTCTTTAATTATATGTGTTCAAGAGACTAACATCCTGGGGGGAATAACCGACTCAAAATTAGTCTGATTTTTTGAGTGCCTCTATATGGAAGAGTGTGTGTGTGTGTGTGTGTTTGTGTGTGTGTGTGTGTGTATGCATACACCAATGTATAGTTCATAGGGAATTTAAAAGTATTTTAGTACAAAGGAGTGAAAGGGTTCAATTATTCTCCAGGAATTTGCCATTTTCCACGTTAGAAATTCTAAGAAGGGAGATTGTTTTGTTAGAAGGTGGATGAAGAATTCTGCAAATTTTTAGAACAGATTAGCTTCCTATACTTTCCCTGTCTAAATTGCAAGGTATAGGGTTTTTTTTTTTTAGAGCTGGAAAGAACTTTAGAATCTAACCTTTGATTAATGCCTTGTTGTTATTATTATTGATATTTTGAAAATAATACATGATTCTAGAGCTCCTCAATTACAAGTACATTAATAAAATCAGACCTTAGAAGACACAATGGAAAATATTGACTACTGGTTGCTTGGTTGTATCCTCTATGCTCTAATCGGAAAAATAGGGGAGGGGCTTATTCATCTTTATTTCATGCCTTGGAGTGTTAATTCTGGTGTAAGATGGCTGCATTTCTTTATCACATCACTCTTATTCTTTGCATTAGGATGTGCTTTTTCTTTATTTCTTTTGCTAATGTGGAGCCCGGTAGCTCTTTGTTCCCATTGTGCCCCGTCTCTTTCCTTCTTTGTGTAACAGGAATACTGCTTACCCGCATCTGCTACTGAGCATGCGAAAAATCCTTCCATAGACCCTTTACTTAGGACTTTCATTTGAAGGACTCCACTTTTCCAGGTTTTAGTGACATCCAGAGGAGACTGGAGATAGATTGAAACTCAAAAAAAAGGGGAGTGCAGGGTTAGGTCTTAGTTTCTAAGAGGGGTGAAGGTAGGCTGATGGGGGATGGTCAAGGGCAACAGCTATCCCAGGGTCATACTTTTGTTTATATCAAAGATTTACCTGGTTTGTTTATTTGTTTATGGGTATACTTCCATTACTCATTGCATTGGTGACTAGGATATTGATCAACAACATAAGAAAACATATATACATATGAACATATGTATATATATATATATATATATATACACACGTGTATATAATATATGCACAAATATATTTATTTAGCACTTACTACCAAGTACTGTGCTAGTTACTAGAGCTACAATACAAGGAATAAAGCAATCCCTACTCACAAGGAAATTACAATCTAAAGTCTTAGTGCAGTCTTAAATGATTTAAGCTTTAAGTTTAGCTTAAATTATGTAAGCATTCTATTTAACTACAAAGAAAGTAATTAAAATAGGAGATAGCCTGGGGAGGAGAGTACTAACAGCTGGGGTAATCAGGGGTATGTTTTTGCAAAAGATTGTCCTTAAGCTTAGTCTTGAAGAGAGAGGGTACCCAATGAAGTGGAGGCAAGAAAGCCCTGGAATATAGCCAGTTAAAGTTGAAAGAAGTACGGTGTGGGGGCGGCTAGGTGGCGCAGTGAATATAGCACCAGCCCTGGAGTCAGGAGGACCTGAGTTCAAATCCAGCCTGCCACTTAACACTTAGCGGTGTGACTTGGGCAAGTCACTTAACCCCAATTGCCCTGCTCTCCCCCCTCCAAAAAAAGCAAAAAAAGATAAAAAGAAAGAAGTGTGGTGTGAAGAACAGAGATAAGGCCAGTTCCTGCATTCGAAGTTGAAAAGATGATTTGGGGCTAGGTTGTGAAGGACTTTAAAATTTCCACTTCATCCTATAGGAAAATAGGAGAGCACTATCAGTGATTGAGTAAGAGAGTAACATACTCAAATTTTCAGGAAGTCCCTAAAAATTAATTTAGCAGTTTTGTGTAAGATAGACTGGAGTGGTGAGAAAACAGGAGATTGCTGTAATAATCTTTTTCTTTTTTTTTCCTTTTTGGAGGGGGGAGGGCAGGGCAATTGGCCACAGGGCTAGTAAGTGTTAAGTGTCTGCGGGCACATTTGAACTCAGGTTCTCCTGACTCCAGGGCCGGTGCTGTATTCACTGCACCACCTAGCTGCCTCTGTTGTAATAATCTAAGTGAGAGGTAAAGAGGCCCAGAACTAAGATGGTAGTCGTGTGAATAGAGGAAAGTGTTTGAATTCAAGAAATAATGGCTGTAGAAGGTGCAAGATTTGGCAACTGGTTTGGGTGAAGGAAAGTAGAGCAAGCAGTCTAAGATAATGTGGAAGTTACAAGATCTGGGATCCCTGAAACATGATACCTTCAACAGAAATAGGGAAATTTGTTAGAGTGGAGGGTGAGAGGGGAAGAGTTGTTTTGGACAAATCTGGGTATTAGAAATTTAGGAATAGATTCCAGAATTTAGAATGTGGGCAATACCGGTATTGTATCCTGCTGCTAGAGTCTAGTGGTTCAGGGACAAAGCCAGGGCTCCAGTCACTGCCATCCAAGTTCATGTGGTTTACTGTGATACCTGAACTCAAGTATCTTTTGTTGAAGAAGAAGGAGGAATTCCCCAGGCCTCCAGAATATCAATGGTGAGGGGACCCTCAAAGTCCCCTGATTATTTCAGGTAAGATTGCTGGGAAATGTATATATTCCAAGAAGACTGGATAAGGCTTTGTGGATACTCCAAATACCTGCATATTGTGTCAAGTTCAAGGCCAGTCTGGACTAGTGGGACCTGAAGACAGAATTCAGGAACCTTGTCCTCTTTTTTGCCCACTGATGCTCTGTGATGGGAAGGATTAAAATGTCCTTTGGATTCCTGGTTCTTCCCTGAAATCCTTATACCTGTTGGGTTGGGGCTGAGACTGATAGCCCTGGATCCTGGTGTGTGTGTGTGTGTGTGTGTGTGTGTGTGTGTGTGTGTGTGTGTGAGATCTCACCTATCCTTTGGGTCTGTTAGACTTGGATTTCTACTTCTTCCTGCCCCAACTCAACCTAAATGCTATCTCCCCTATTGAAGTCTCTCTACATTATTCCCTTCTGGGTCTATCAGGTCTTCCCTCTTCCCTGCTCAAGAGTTGTCTCCTGTCCAGACTCCCGGGTCCTCAGATATCTCCTGGCAAAATGAAAAGGTAATAACCTCAAAATTGCCTTGTACCTTGTAGAGAGAGGCCTTTTCCACCTTTATGAAGATGGAGGGAGGCTCCCACCTGGCCTGGTGTGGCCCAGGGAAGCCCATGGAAACCTATGAGGCAGTATGTGCTACAAGGACTAATAAGTAGAAAATATGAGTTTAGGAAAAAGAAGAAAAGAAAAAGAAAAGAAAAGCTAGGTCTAGGTTCCAGAATATCCCTATGAAAAAATAGTCAATGGAAAAAATAGTGGAAATGATCCATTGAAGGAAGTGGGGATGTTTTAGCTTGGGGAAGTGAAGACTGAAAGAGAGAGAGAGATGATAGCTGGATTAAAGTATTTGAAAGGTTGTCATGTATAGGAAATATTTAGATTTGTTTGGTTCCAGTGGGCCGAACCCTGAGCAATGGGTGGAAGCTGCAAAAGAGACAAATTTAAGCTTGACTCAGAACTATTCCAAAGTGCAATGGTGGGTTCCCGCTTTGTGGCCATATTCACACTGACTTGTTAACCCTTTGTTGGGTATATTGCAGTGTGTTAAAGTGGTGACTCCTTTCTTGTATGACCTTTGAGTTCCATTTCAACCGAGCAAATTTTGATTCTGAGAAAAGCTTCTCAAACCATTGTTGTTGTTGGTCATCCTTCCTTTTCGAAGAGGAACAATGATATCATGGGGTGATGTCTTGCCTTGCGTGAATTGGATTTAAGTCCTCCTACATTTTTTTTCTATCTGTGTTGCAGTGCCTGACAGTTTTTCATCCAGTATAGTGTGTGCACCCTAATGGCTGTGAATTAACACTGGTATTCACAATTATAGATTCTTCTTAGCAATGGGTGGTGAATAAGCCCACAGCCCATCTCGAGCCTGGGCGCTGGGTCTCCCAGTCGGTAAATGTGCTTTCTAACAGGAGGCACCCCAAGGTATTTTCACATCTCCTCCCCTAGCACTTAGGAAACAATGCTCGCCCACCAGACAGGCACGGTCAATGGTTAGGGATGAATGAGAGGAAGGCAAACTTTTCAGTTGGCAAAAACCACTTCCTTAATTAGGCACCTGGGCAGAGGTGCTTGAGTACTGGTTTCCGTTCTCGCCACCTAGACCCCTAGCTGGGATCCGGCACCGCCCTTTCGCAGTTCACAGTTCCCTCTCATCAAAGCGCATCCCACCAACCGCTCCCACGCCACGCCACGCCTCCCACCCCCACCCGGCCCCCGCAAAAACCCGGAGCCGCGGAGCGCCGCTCTTGAAAGCCCTGTGGGACTGGAGGGGGCTCCAGTGAGCATGTGCAGAAGAACTTGGTGGCTGCCGGCCGCTCGCTCGCTGGCTCGCGCCCGCTCGGCCGGACGAGGCCGGGGCAGGTGGCTGATGCTCTCCGGAGGCTCGCTCTTTGCACCCGCAGTGCTGGCCGCAGGGCTCGGGCAGGCGGGAGAGCAGGAGGAGCAGCAGCGGCAGCGGCAACCCCAGCTCGCGGAGAAGGTGGCCCCGGCCTCGGTTCCAGGGTCCGGGAGCGGAGGATGGAGGCAGCTCTGCTGAAGCCGCCCGCGCCGCAGATGATGGCGGAGCAGGTGAAGTGCTCTCCCGGCGGGGGCGGCCCCGGAGCCGGCTCCGGGAGCGTGGTGAACGCGGAGCTGGAGGTGAAGAAGCTGCAGGAGCTGGTGCGCAAGCTGGAGAAGCAGAACGAGCAGCTGCGGAGCCGGGCGGCCAGCGCTGCCGCGGCCGCCGCCGCCTCCTCCTCCTCCTCCTGCTCAGCCTCAGCCTCAGCCTCCTCCTTGACCTCCTCCGCCCACCCCGCAGCGACCACCGCCTCCTCCGCCTCGCACCTGCTGCTGCTTCCGCCGCCGCTGTCCCCTCCGGCCGTGGCTATGACCGTGACAGTCCCGCCCGCCGCTGGAAGCCCCCTGAGCTCCCCGGCCGCAGGCGCCGCGGGGGGATTGGCGCTAGCCCTGAGCAGCGGGGGCAGCAGCAGCAGCGGTAGCAGCGGTAGCGGCAGCCCGGCTTTCCCCGGGACCTACTGCCTGCCCAGCCCGGCCCCTACCCTGCTGTGCAGCCTGGCCCAACCCGAGCCCCCCTTCGTCTATTTCAAGCCATCCCCCGCCGGCTTCCCCGGGCCGGGAGAAGGCGGAGGGGGAGGTGGTGGGGGGCAGGAGCCTGGGGGCTCGTCTCCGCTAGGGTCGTCGGCTCCGGCCTCCCCTGCTCCGACCCTGCTGGATGAAGTTGAGCTGTTGGACCTGGAGAATGAATTCTACAGCCAGATGGAGGATGAGTATACATGGTATTGTCGAGCCTTTCCCAGTCTTTCTCCCTCCTCTTATTATTCCAACCCTTGTCCTCATCTCGTAACCCACATCCCTGGAGCGTGTCCAGTTGCTCTGGCCTCGCGGGAAGGGGTTGTTTGTAAGGATCCTGGTCCCTGGGGTCTTAGATGTCCTATGGAAGGCAGAGAGCTTGAAAGGTGCCCGCTCTGGGCTCTTAAGGCCTTTCGTTTCCTTCTCAGCTCCATCCTCCCTCCCTTCCTCTGAGACCCTGAAGGCAACTTTGTCGCCTCCTCCCCTCTTATACAGGAAATGGTGGCAGTGACAGGTGCAAACTGCTTGTGTCCCTCCAGGGCTCCTGGTTCTTGGCTCTCCTTGAGCGGGGGCGATTAGTTTCCATTCCCTTGAGAGGGACCTAAGGAGGCTCTTTCTCTAAATCGCTGGACTCCTCTCCCTACCCCTCACCCCCTTTTGCTGCTATACCTCCTGCTGAAGAGTCTAAGCGATGGATGAACTGGCTAGCTACACTGACTTGCCTTTTAATCCTCCTTTTGATACAATTGCTGGATCCCAGACTCCTTATTAGCATTAACTGGAAAATCCCATATGATCTTGTTTTGCTGCTGTTTAAATCTGCTTTTCCATCACTATTACCTTTCCCCATTAGAGAAACGGAATCCTATTAATCTGGATTCTCTCCCATCCTCTACTCGCATGTACTATTTGCCTGCTAATATTTCCTTTTCGCTCCTTTGAAGGGAATGATTTTTGCTATATAAGGAGCAGTTTATTTTGCTTCGATCTAGAAGACCTGGGTTGGTGCAGTCATGCATTTTCAGTTGCTGCATTTCCATTGATATTTTATTCTTGTAGATCTCCTTTTGAAATTCTGACTTGCCTTGCAAAATGTGCTGACTTCACTAGCTTTCTCTTCAGTTATGGAAGTCAGAAATGTGGACATAACTATCAAGTCCTAAGCATGTGTGTGTTTGGTGGACATTTGGTCAAGGAGATATGGATTTTGTTTTTTACTTTTAAATCCATTTGGAAACTCTTTACCTCTTTTCATTGTCCATCAACTACTACTGCTTAGTAGTCTTTCCAACAGCCTTTTGCAAAAGACTCTTAATTAAAGTTCAAGGAATTTCTAATTAGTAGATTCTCAACTGATGACCAAAGTCAGGCATAGCTTAAATAGGGTCCTGGTTGAAGAACTGAAAGGGACCTCAGGTCACTTCTAGTTCAATCCCCTCATTTTCCTCATCAGTAAAATGTGACCCAGACAGACTGTCATACTCATAGCTCACCAGCTCTAATTTGGGGGAAGAGACTAAGTAGGGCAGAGCTTACATTGACAAAGTATTTGTCTGCTCTAGGCCAGGTTTAAAATTTTAACACCTGGTGTGTTAACTGTCCCTTAAAATACTTGCTTCTTTACTGAATCTCACAACTTGACTATGACAGAAAACCCCTTTTTCTCCTCTGCCCCAATTGCATGTTCTACCACAGACAGAATTTGTGGCACTAAAAATATGCCTTTTTAGAAAGGGACACTTTTAATATTGTCTCTTTTGTTGCACTTTAATCAGCTGCATCCATTGCCTGTGCCTAAAAGACACTCAAATGATTTCCCTTTTCTTAACTACTACCCTTTAGGCTTCTTTCTTTCTGTCCTTTTGTGTGATAGCCCCAGATAACATAAAGAAAAAATCACTTTGGTTTACTGTCTCAAATGTATGAAAGCTTAAAATATTCACAAGTGTCCGTCAGAACTTTTCTATTTGATACCTGTGCAGGTGGTTCATTTCTTTAAACACCAAATGTACTCTAAGCATTCTCCAGCTTAAATCTTTTTATTCCTCAAAGATTAAAATGTTATCTAGCTTGTAAATTCTTAATGGGACATAGCTATGTTTTTAAAGGTCCTTAGCTAATTTTTTTTTTTAGTGATTTTGATTGCATTAAGTAAACTATTACTATATTAAATGGGGGTAATGAGGGTATAGATATTGATTAGATACCTTTTTGAAAATATAAGATAATTGGCTAATTTTTAGTGATTTGATTTCTCAAATTATATACAGAACACTATGCTAGATGGAGTAATGGGTGGTTAGGATAATATTTAGAGACCCTGCCCTCATGGAGCTTATAATAAGAGGATTATTACATATATACAAAGAACTCTTCGCAAGAAGAAAGTCTGTTTGAAATTTGAAATTTTTTTGGGTGGGATTATGCACCCTTTTGGAAGTCTGGTAAATCCTATGAATTCTCTTAAATGCATAAAATACATAGGGTTACTGATGAGGTATGGGCTCTGGAAACCCCCTAGAGAACTCCTTGAGTCCTTGAGGTACAAGCTCTAGGAACCTCCCTAGAACTCTTGATTAAATCATTCCATTTGATGAGGCATTTACATGAGGAAATAAGCTTTACATCTTGGCTGAGCCCAAGCCTCCGTTACTAGATTTCCCACCCTCTCTTTTACTAGCCTAGCCCTCCATTATTCATCTACTTCCCACACTTGAGCCTATCAAAATATCAATACACTCTTGAACTGGCCTAGTTCACCTTTGTTTGTGGTAGGCTGGTGGCTTCCCATTCTTAATCATTTATTAACCTCATTAACTCTTCCTGAAGACCCTCCCCAAATTCCTCCTCTAGACCACCCCTAGATTTCTCCCACAACCTTCTGTATACTAGACCCCATCTCTCACCAAGTAGAGTGAGAGCACCCTAGAATGCCATGTGGGTGAGAGCGCCATACATAAGGACCTAGCACAGACTTACTCTGTCTAATGCAAGTGAACTTTTAATAAGTTTTGCTTTTCTTTGGTTGAGAAGACGTGAGCCGAATTCATTTGGCAGGACTCGGTATGTTGGTATTTTGGGGTCTCCAGAGCAACCCTAACCCTCTTAGTGGGCAACCCTCTTCATTTTCAAAGGAAACCAATTATATTGAAGTATAATTATCAAATAAAAAAAAACAGCAAAGACTTCTGCAAGTTCAGGGACACCAGGTTAAACCCCTTTGCCAAGGGGAAGCATCAGAGGCTTTATTGAAGAGGTGATATTTGAGTTGGGCTTTAAAGGGTGGGTAGGAATTCAACAGCTGTAGGTGGAAAGGCTTGGTAAAGAAGGCATGCATAGTGAGCAAAGGCATGGAGACAGCAAAGCAGCAGGGGGTGTACAGGCAACCAGTTCAATTTGAGGCAAAGATTACATAGAGGGGAGTGTGAAATAGCTCTGGAAGGATAGCATAGTGCCAGATTGTGGAGGGCCTGGATGACAGACTCCCAGACATCTTATTAGCATTAATTGGGAAATCCATTTGGTCTTGTTTTGCTGCTGTTTAAGTCTAATTTTTCCCTGCTTATGACCTTTTCCAATTTTATTCTGAGAGTGAAATGGAACTAACTCAATTCCCCCAACCCAAATATAGTACTTACCTGTTAATATTTCCTTTATTTTTTTTTAAGGCTACTGCTTTTTCCTCTTTAAAGAAGAGTTTATATATTTTGGCCTGGTCTTGCAGACTAGTTGTACAGTCATATTCTCTGAGGGTTTTGAAGAGGATTATTATAATGAGGTATGGGCTCTGGGAGCCCCCTTGAGCTCTCCTTGAATCTTTGAGGTACAGGCTTTGGGAACCCCCCTTGAACTTTGATTAAATTGCCCCATTTGATGAGGCATTTGCATGAGGCCATAAGCCTTACATTGTGGCTGGATCCAGACCTCTTTTACTAGACTTCCTACAACCTTCTGTATATGAGACCACATCTTGTCTCTATGTCTGTGAGAGCACCATAGAATGACCTAGCCTAGGCTTACTCTGTGTCCAATACAAAGTGAAATTTTAACAAACTTTACTTTTCTTTGGCTGAGAAGACTTGAGTCAAATTTATTGGGCAGGACCTGGTGTGTTGGTATTTTGGGGTCTCCAGTGCCACCCTAACCCTCTTTATGGGTAACCTCTTCATTTTTATGGTTCCCAGAGCCTATACCTCCAAGATTCAAGGAGAGCTCAAGGGGGCTCCCAAAGCCCATACCTCATCAGTTATAGACTATGGGATCTAGGTGTAAGGAAGACTGCTTTGGAAGTGGAAACTATATGGGGAGGTGGCCAAATGGAAGTGGGAATATAGTTTAGAAAGCTATTGCACTAGTTTAGGTAATTAGGGATAATATCTTAGGGTGTGTGAGGATGGAAATAGAGGGAGAGAATATAGAATGTTGCAAAGATAGAGCGATACTATTATTGGAAAGGTGAGGGAAGTGGAAGAATCAAAGATAATTGACTTTTGATCTTGGAAGACTGTGTGAATGGTAGTGTCACTGCTAGAGATAGTGAAGTCATCAGGACCATGCTTTTTTTGGAAAAGACAATAACTTTGATCATGGTTGAGGAATTTGTGGCCTCAAGGTTACATTGGCCCTCTAGGTCCTCAAGTGCTACCTTTTGACTCAGCCACACGTGGGGACTTAGAGAGCCACATGTGACCTCCAGGCCACAGATCCCCACCCCGACTAGGTTTTTGACATGCTGAGTATAAGGTGTTGGTAGGGCATGCAAGTGGAGATGTCCAGTAGGCATTTGAGGTTATAGTTCTAGAGACTGGGAGAGATAGGGCTGCAGATGAAAATCTGGAAGTAGTTTTAAAACTCTAGGAATGAATGAGATTGGCAAGAGGGAAAATGTAGAGAAGAAAATGAAATATGAGGAAAGAATTTTGTGGGACATGCATCCTTTTTTTTTTTTTTTTTTGCCTTTTGGAGGGCAATTGGGGTTAAGTAACTTGCCCAAGGTCACACGGCTAGGTTTTTTTTTTGTGTGTGTGCGAGTTAAGTGTCTGAGGCCGGATCCGAACTCAGGTCCTTCTGACTTCAGGGCCGAAGCATCTTTAAAGGTGTTAGGAAGAAGACTTGTCCAAGGTCACACAGCTAGTAAATGTCTGAGGCAGGATTTGAACTCGGGTCTTCCTGACTCTGGGCCCAGCACCTTGAGAAGCAATCCATAGGCTTCATAGACAGCTAACAGGATCAATGACACAAAATTAAGAGTCCTTTTAGCAGGTTGTTCTATTGTTATATAGAGATCATCTATGTTATATCATCTATTGTTATATAGAGATCAAGCTGGATAATATCTCAGAATGGAAGAGGCATTTGATTTAACAATTAAGATGTCGCCGGAGACATTAAAGTTTCGATAGTGTGGTAGAGAAGGAAATAATACTACAAGGAGTTGAATTGAAATTAGGTGGTGAGGAAGTTGAGGTATTGGACATGGAGAATTTTGGGAAAAGTTTGTAAAGAAAGAAACTAGAAGAAGCTAGAAGAGGTAGAAAGGTCAAAGGCAAATTGGGAAGGACTGCTGAGCATGTTGATAGGCAGCTGGGAAGGGAGGCTGAATAAAGCCTTTTGGAATAGCTTTCATATTATAATTCTAAGACCTATTATATTTCGAGCAAGCTGACTGGAATAACCCTTGTGATTTATCTGAGAGGTTTTTTTTTTTTTTTTTTGAGGTGGGGGCAGAGGGCATATTACCTCTTTGATGTTAACATACTACCAGCAAGAAAATTTCATTTTTCTTCCAATGAAGAAGAAATGTTTTCCAAGCATTTTGAGATTGTCTCCTCTTTATCATCCTGACAGATTCAGAAGAAAACTGTTTCAAGGATTTTATACCATTATTTGAAGGGCTAATGTCCTTAAGATCTGTTTGGCTTTTGCGTTTTTTTATTTAAAAATGAGATGGCATTAATTTATATAGATTTATATGAATATGTGTGTGTATATTTGCCATCGCGATTTTAGCTTAATGAATTGAACTATATTGCTCTTTGGTGTTTTGGGAAGTGATGATGACATTTCATAAATTACTTTTTGGTAGTTGAATTTAACATTTGAATGGAATGTTGAGTATTTATTTTAGGAACACCACAAAAGGCTAAAGAATAGGTGCACATCTTGAACAGCATTAGCTTTTGACTTTGGAATTATTATAGAGGGTAACAAAAGAGCAGGTATATGTCACCAAATCTAATATGTGATAATTTATTAGTCATTTACTAGGATCTTTTTCTTTTACTTAGGAAGGACCTTGAGGCAATAAAGATAGACATAGTTAATATTTCTTTATAGATTTTAGTTCCAGAAAATTTCATAATGTCTTCTGATGGAACTTGAGATAGTGATATAAAGTTTTAAATTGTGGGTCAACAGAAATTAGTCATTGTTAGCTTAATACATATGGAATAAAAATATTTAGTACTTTGTAATCCTCTGTACTCTAAGCTCCATAAGTATCATGTTGAAATTTTGAATCTTCATCAGTAGCTTTGCACAGCCACCCTTTGTATGAGTAGGTACTGAGAAATACTTCCTGTATTGGGTTACTTCTATGATTTCATCTGTTTGGGTACTCCTTCCATTAGTGAAAGTTGTAACTTTTTAATACATTCTTATCCTTTATCAGGATAAAGTTGTAACTTTTCAATACATTCTTATCCTTTATCAGGATAAAGAATGATAAAGTAATTTATCACTTTTCCTAGTGATGAAATTACTAGGGGGATGATAGAATCCAAAGGCACATTACTATCTGTCTGGTTTGTCTGTCTGCCTGGCTTGCTTCTGCTTGCCTGCCTGTCCCATCTCTCTTCCTATCTAGCACAGGCTAGAAGTGTCAGGGTTACTTACAGCCCAGACTCCCTTTGATTGGCATGGGAGCTTTGACCTCTTTCATTTTCTGATCTGGACTGGCTCACCCCTCCTTAAGTAACCCGGTGGCCCTTGTTTTCAAGGTACCCTACAGTTAGCTCTAGAGATCCTTTAGTCTCAACCTCTCCAATAGCAAGGATTATTGGTCATTCAGTCAGCAAACACTTATTAAGTGTTTTCTGTGTGCCAGGATAAGTGCTAACAATACAAATATGGAAAGAAAAAAAAACCCAGTCCCTGCTCCCAAGGAGCTTAAAATATACCAGGGAAAGAACATGCATAAAAGAAAGCTTAAAGGGGTGGTGGGCATGATGGAGGAGTCCAAAGAAGTACAAAAGGAGTACAGTTGGTTGGAAATGAAGAGTTGGTAGTCCTGAGTCCTCTCCTTATATTAAATGGAGGTTTTGGGGCTCATGGCTCTGCCTTCTGTCAGAGACAAAGGGTTCTGATGACATATGTATACCAAGGCTGATTTGATCTTTCAGTATGACGAGGTTTCCTAATGGTATTATTAGGGGATAATAAGAGTCCAAAGGAGTGCAAAAGGAGTGTATCTGGATTCTATTAATATTTTGTGGATACCAATAGAGTATTCAGGCTGTCTGTTATTCCTCACTCTTACTACTTGACTTGTCTACCTCCTTTTCCATTCATGCATATCATTGATGATAGAAGTCATTATCAGGTCATCATCAGCCATGTACTGTTTGCTGTCCTTTGGTCACTTGAAATTTTCCTTCTGAGACCATATTGTTCCATTATCATTGGGAAAACATTGATGTTTTAAAAAAGCAAAACAAACACATTTTGTGTCACTGAGCTGTTTGGGTTTTTTGAAAGCCTTGTAGATAGTTTTCTTGAATGCTGTTCAGCCTATTCTAGTCATCTGTAGGTCTATCTTTAATCATCTGAAATACTTGTTTCTTATTTTATGTATGGGTATGTACATGAATTTCTACCAATTTTTCCAATAATACACATCCTGGTGTGTGTGTGTGTGTGTGTGTGTGTGTGTGTGTGTGTGTCTGTGTCTGTATACTATATCTGTAGATCTATCTATATAGATATAGATATAGACATAGATATAGATATAGATATAGATACATGTAATGGCAAGCAAATGACTGAGATCATGATTTATTGTGGCCTAGGGGTGGGAGAACTTTGTACTTTGTACCTCTTAAGGGTGATTGAATTAAAGATGATTGGAAACTAATCTCCAATCAGAAAGAAAGAAGGTGTTTTGACGGAGAGATTAAAGCAATGTGATCTAGGGGTGGAAAAACTGACCTCTGTACTTTGTGTCCCTTAAGAAGGATTGCTCCTTAAGGATTGTTGAGTTAAGGACTTACTGAATAATATCTTTTGTTTAAAACTATGTAGTCATTTGAGTGATAAGTTATGTTATATCATTGTGAATACTGTACTTTGGTTACTGTAAATGTGTTGCCTTAGTTTGTTGCTGAAGAGAGAGTTCACTATACTATGTGATCAGAACCTTAAAGCTATTCACAGCAGCAGTCAGTCCTCTGGAGAACTGCTCGTGCTTGGCTATACAATATAGTATACACATGTATACATATACACATATGCACACACATACACACATATGTATACACACATAAGTATATGTCTATACACACATACACATATGGAATGGTCTGTTTGCTCAATTGTATATCTTAATTTAGAATAATATGTATATTCTATTATATATTATTATGGATAGATACACACACACTCTGATTTTTTCCATTGTAAATGTTAGTCTCCTCTCTTCTGGCCATGAATTTCATTGAAGATGGCCTGTAGTGTTCTGAGGCTAGATGTGGTGATGACAGTGTCATGCAGATACTGGAACCCTTGAAAGAATATGTCTTCTCTCTTATGGGACTTGATTTTTGATACTCATAGGATCATTGAAAAAAGTTATTTCTGGTCATATGTCATATACTTACATACTTTTAAATAGTAAAACTTGTTGGAAAAGAGCCTTTCAAATTTTATTTTTTATGCTGATTATAAGTAATTTTAAATATAATGTCTTATTAGAAATTCAAGACTAAAATCAATAAAATAACCCCATGGTCCTGGTAGCTTTATATTTTAATTAATTTCAATTTATGAAGTATCAACACTATTTCATTCATTTCCTCTAAGTCTCCCTTGGTCCATTTACTCTCATTTGCTTTTTCTTACATGTTTGTGATTAGAAGGCTCTATTTTTCTAGTTAATACCTTTTAAACCTTTTGTTATTTCATAAAGGTCTATTCAGATTTCCCTGGATACTTGTTGTTATTGCAAAATATATATCCCACTAAATTAGTACACTATAATTTAACAATTTCTATATTATTTGAAAAAATGGAAAGTAAAATTATGTTTTGAAGCCTGAAAATAAGAATAATGAATTTTATATTCTCTCTACTTTAGTCACTTTATTTTGCTCTAAGATGTGACTTGCTATATAAAAAAAAGATCTTTAAAAGCTTCTGTATACCCCTTATTTTTATTCATAGACCACTCAGCAAAGTTTTATAGAGATGTGAAAGATGTGAGTAGGTAGTTGCTGATATTTTTATCTTAAAAATCCAAAGCAGCCTTATTTTTCCCATTCTTTTGAAATCTTTACTACTTTTTTACATCTTGAAAAATTGATCCATGGGTGCTTTTTAATATTATTTTGATATCATAATTCTTCCCTATGTTTTGTTATAGGTCCAAGAATTCTTCTCAGTTTCCATCTTTTTAGATATAATTCCAATTTTCTTTTTTTTTAAATCTTTTATTTGTTCATTTTTAGTTTTTAACATTCATTTCCACAAGATTTTGAGTTACAGATTTTCTTCCTGATTTTCCCCTACCTCCCACCCAAAAATAGCGAGCTGACTGAATATCTCTTTCCCCAATCGGCTTTCATATCCTCCCCCTCTCCTTCTCTAACTTTCTAGTTGGGCAAGATGGATTTCTGTACCCCAGTGCCTGTATATCTTATTTCCCAGTTTAAAATTTTGATTTCCAGATTCTTTGCCTTCTTTCCTCCTCGCCTACCCCCACTGGAAAGATAAGCAATTCAACATAGGTTGAACATGACTAGTTATGTAAAATGTTTCCATAGCAGATATATTGTCTAGTTATGTAAAATGTTTCCATAGTAGATATATTGTGAAAGATTAACTATATTTCCCTTCATGCTATCCCACCCACTTATTCGATTTTCTACTTTGATTCTGTCCCTTTTCAAAAGTGTGTGCTTCTAACTACCCTCTCCCCCAATCTGTCTTCCCTTCTATCATCCCCCCTCTCATCCCTTTCCTGCCTACTTTCCTGTAGGGTAAGATACCCAGTTGAGTGATCGGTGAAGTTTTTCAGTTTCTATTTTGCCCTCTGGTTCTAGAATATCAGGGCAATTTTGCTTGTTAATTTCTTGAAAGATGGAGTCTACGCTCCTTTTTTTTTTTATCATGTCTTTCAGGTAGTCAAATAATTTAAAAATTATCTCTCCTACATCTGTGTTCCAGGTCAGTGGTTATTCCAATGAGAGGTTTCACATTGCCTTCTGTTTTTTTTTTCCCATTCATTTGGATCTGTTTTATAGTATCTTGATTTCTCATAAAGTTATTAGCTTCCATTTGCTCAAATCTAATTTTGAAGGAATTATTTTCTTCAGTGAATTTTTGAAATTCCTTTTCCATCTGACCAATTTTGCTTTTGTAGTCATTCTCCTCATTGGCTTTTTGGACCTCTTTTGCCATTTGAATTAATCTATTTTTTAAGGTATTATTTTCTTCAGTCAGGATATTGACTTGTTTTTCATGATTTTCTTGCATCATTCTCATTTCTTTTCCCAATTTTTCCTCTACTTTTATTTCTTGATTTTCACAATACTTCTTCTTGAGCTCCTCCATGGTCAGTTACCAGTTCATATTTTTCTTGGAAGCTTTTGATGCAGGAGTTTTGACTTTGTTGACTTCTTCTGCTTCCATCTTGCCAGCTAATTGCTTGACTTTTGAACTCTTTGCCATGGTAGAACTCTGCTTCCAGAGTGGAGAGAGCTTTGTCCCAAATTGCTGGGGTTTTCACAAATGTTGTCAGAGGTCTGAGGAGGGTGCCCTGTGTACAGTCACTAGAAGCTCTGGTACACTGGCATTTCTCACCCCAGGACTACCGCCCAAGACAATGACCCAGATCCAAGCAGGTTAAAGCAAGAGTGATTACCCTCTGAATGATTACTTGGTCCCCCTACGATCTTCAGGCTAGGAGCTTCAGAGGCAGCCACGATGTCTTCACCACCTCCTGCCCAGGGGCAGGGATGGGACCTTTCTTCTTTCACCCAGTTCCAACAAGGTTCCCCATTAACCTTTTATTTTGTCTTTGGCAATTATGGGTGGAGAAGTGTGGAAAGTACCACACCTGCTGGTGATTCATTCTCCTGAAGTCTGTTCTGGTGGGTCTGTGCCACTAGTAGGGGCCGCCCTGGGTCCAGGCCCACACAACTCACACAATACTGCACTAGGCTCCCAGCCCTGTGCGATAGACCCTTCCTCTTGGCCTGACAGGCTGCCTTCAGCAGGAGATTTGTTTCTATCACTTTGGGTTCTGTAGCTCTAAAATTTGTTTCAAGTCAGATTTTACAGGTATTAGAGGTAGTTGGTGCTGGAGCTCACAGAGGTTCCGGCTTCTACTCACGCCATCTTGGCTCTGGGCCTCCCCCTCCCCCCAATTATCTAACCTAGTATATTTGCCACTGTGAGGAAAAGTGGCAATAATGAATAGATAACTGAACTTGCAATAAAAAAAAAAAACTTGGTTTCAAATTCCGACTCAACATTTACAAAAGTTCATTTTCCTCATTTGGGGATAACAATACATGCAGTACCTTTTTTATAGGGTGCTGAGAGTCAATCTAACACAGACTCAGCCTGTGTCAGATTGTTTTGATCCATTTGTCCATAGAAGGATCACAAATACTTAGGCTCCTTAAAAGTCTACCTATTATGGGGGTGGCTAGGTGGCGCAGTGAGTAGAGTGCCCGCCCTGGAGTCAGAAGGACCTGAGTTCGAAATCTGACCGCAGACCCTTAATGCACACACAAACAAAAACCTAGTCATGTGACCTTGGGCAAGTTACTTAACCCCAATTGCCCCCCCCCCCAAAAAAAAAAGAAAGAAAGAAAAGAAAGTCTACCTATTATGGTGAATCTTTAATAAACTTTGCTTTTCTTTGGCTGAGAGAAGGCTTGAATTGAATGCATTTGACAGGACCTGGAGGGTTGGTATTTTGGGGTCTTGAGCACCCCTAAATCCCAAACCTCAACAATGGTTCCCTTTGGAAATGAAAGACAAAGACTACAATCGTTGATTCTACATAAATGGTACAGATTGCTAAATGGATACTTGTGGGTGGTCTGAGAATTGTGTTACGCTAAGTATGATCTTTCCTCTTGCCACTGTGTGGAGGGAGGGAGAAGGTTGCAACAGGATTAAGAGCAATTGACATTATGTGTTTTTTGGGATTTTCCCTAGTCATCTCATGAATACACTTCCAGTTTGTGAGCCTCTCCATACTTCCAACATCTGCCTCCTTCATTCCTATGCACACGTTGTTGAAAAGAGCTGGAGGAAGTCACTCCCTTGCTTAAGATAATCCTGTAGCTCCTTGTTTCTACTATATGATATAGAGTCCTGTTGGGTGTTTAAAGCCCTTTACAATCTGCCCCCATGGTCTTCCAAGATTGATTTTACATGACCCTAACCACTCTGCCAGATTGGCTCATTTATTGTTCCCCATGTTTGATGTCTATCTTTCTCTCCTTGACATAAGACGGCCCTGGTGCTTTGAGTGAACTTTCTCATCACTTCCACCTTTTAGAATACCTGATTTCCTTTAAGGCTCAGCTTGAATGATTTCCTCCACCAGGAATCTTACTTACTCTTAAATTACTTTGTAATTTTTGCGTTTACTTTCACCATATTTTGTGATAAATTCCATAGGCAGTGTAGTTCAGTGGAAAGAGCACCAACTCAAGCCAGAGGAGCTGGGATCCAATCAGTTATTCAGTCAGCCAACTGGCATTTATTCCAATTCAGCTTCTGGTTTACCATTTTACTGTGACCTTGGGCTAGTCACTTAGATGTACCCTGACCTTGGTTTCTTCATCTGTAAAATGAGAAAGTGGAACCAGATAGCTTCTGAGATCCCTTTCTGTCTTATAGCTATGATACTTTGTTTTCTCCTGTAAAGTCTCTAAGTCTCCTAAAGGGAGGGAGTGTTTCTTTGTTTCTCTAAGCCAAGCATCTAGGACATAGCAGAAGCTACACAAATACTTGCTGAATGAATGGCTGTGCCTCTAACCTTAAAGAGGTTAAGCAACAGGAGTGTCAGAGAGGCAAAAGAACCAGGAGAAAGCTCTTATCATAGAAGCCACAGGAGGTGTCGACAGGGTCAGCTGCCATAGAAATGTCCAAGAGGGCTACTTCCTTATGGTCATTTGTATACTTTTCTCCCCCACTAGACTGAGCCCTGTTAGAGCAAGCAGCCTGATAAGCCTCTTTTACTCATCTTTGTAGCCCAGCCACTCCTTCACATCCTGTTAGCCAGCTTAGTGCAGCTGAGATGGAAGAGTGGTTTGAAGCTGAAAAGGAAGTATGGTTTTGTTGGTGATGCATAAATAAAATAGATGTCTTGATAACTTTTGACAGGTCCTAAGACACTGATAATAGCAGTCAGTGAAATGATAACTTTCTGGAGAGCAAGGAAAAAAACTGCAGGAAAAGGCTGTTTTGGTTCTGAATTTGTTAATTTGTTTTGGAAAACCATATTCATGGTATAGCTTCATAAACTCTAGGCAGAGGTGGGGAACCTGTAGCTTTGAGGCCTTTGAATTCAAAGGGCCACACTTGAGGATCTAGAAGGCTACATGTGGCCCCTTGAGGCTGCAGGTTCCCTACTCCTGTGGGTGATAATATATCCTTGAATTGTTCTTTATGAGAGTGACAAATAAAAGAAAAAGTAACCTGGTAGACCTTTTCAGAAAGAAAATTCCAACAGAGCTATTGAAAGTAATACCCCTTCAGCCCTTTGCCTCATGCCTACTGTTTCTGTAGCTGTATTACATAGTATGAGACAACTGGTTTCTTGTTCTCAAAAAAAAAGGTTAATTTGTGTTATTTTATATGCTGTTTACTAAGATTGGTATATGTAATCATTCCCTAGGGGTGTTGGTGGGGCATTGTGATGTGACAGATTTTCATAAATTCCAGCATTAGAGTTTTTATTATTAATAAATATTAATACTCATTAATTAAAAATGGTTAAAATATGCAAAGATTTTCCCTGACCTTCACTTTCAGTTCAAAACCATTGTTTTTCCCCAGCTATTTCAGAAAGCTAGTATATTCAAATGGAAAACCAATCTGGATTGCAGAAAACTCTTAATTATAGAGGATTTTTTTTTCTTTTTTAAAGAAATAATATTTTGAGAACATAGAGTAACTGGAACTAAGAGGCCCCTAGGGGAAAGAGTTTCAATGACTATGATTTGTAATTAGAATAAAAATTTCTATTTTAACCAGCACCACAATTAACCTGATTTCAGTTACCTGGAATTGAGGAATGGTGTGGTCTGATTAATTGAATTTGATTAATTCTCTAAGGAAAACTCATTTGTTCAATATTTTTTGTTGATAGTTTTTCTAAAATGCACAAGGTTAAATTTTTGAGCCTACCAATTGCTATTATATAGCACAGTAGTTATGGAACATATAGGAGACTGAAGTGGAAATATTAGTGATATTCCTTTGAAGTTGTTTTTTGGCTGGCATAAGAGAGAAATAAGTGACAAATAGAATATAGAATCTAATAAGAGTTTATGAAATCAAGGCTTGGATTCTAGAGTGAAAGAACACCATGGAATGGGAATGGAGTTAACCCTTTTGGTGGTCTAAAGCATCTACCCACACAGAGCTGCAGAGGACATTAAGTTAAAAGTTTGCTTTCTCCTTGGGAATATTTATATTTTTGGGGGGAAACATTTATAAAACCTTTGGAAAAATATTTCTAGCCAATTGAAAGTGAACATTAAGCTTTTCCAAAATCTCCTGTTAATATATTGTTCATTACATGCTATTTTTTCATTTAAAGGTTATACACATCTTCTAAATGCACTCTACCAGAAAATTCAATGAGCCCTTTGCAATGGTGTCGACGGGTCCTAGATAATCCAACACCTGAGATGGAAGCTGCAAAACGTTCACTTTGCTTCAGATTGGAGCAGGGTAAGTTTGGATCTATTTCTTTTTTTTCTTTTTTTTCTTTCTTTTTTTTTTTTTTAAGTAATTGCAACCCTTGGTTGATTTAAATTTTCATACTTTTCATTATTGTAATTGATACATGTAGTCCTTAAATTTTATTCACCATTTGTATATTTTATTCAATAAGGGCTTTTCAATATGACCTTGTGAATCTTTGCACTTGTACCCTTTCTCTCCATTTGTTTGCCAAAGGTCCCTTTTTGTCACTTTTAATGAGACACAAATAATAAATTCTTGTTCTGATTTTCTGTATCTCTTTTGGAAAACAGGTAATACTCCTGTATTATATAAAAAAAAATACTAATAAATAAATGTTTCAGTTGAGGTTTACCAGAAATATGTGATTAAGTTCTAAGGTGTCAATTATGATACCCATTTTTTTTTAGCCCCCTTCCCTTTTACCTAGGGGGACTGGTCTTGATCTTCCAATTTCTGATGGGTTTATGAGGCTTAATGCGGAAACATTGAAGCAATTGTCCAATTATGCCGAGGTATCTACTCTACTCTCATATCCCCAGCAAATACATTCTTAAATTCCTCCACTTGGTAATTATTATAGTAAGCCCTTCTTTCATGTGACTTCTCTTTCTTCCTGGTCTGCTATTTCTAAAGTCATTTTATAACTCTTCTCTGGACTTTTTCAAGGGTTTTACTAATTAATTTTTCTATTTAGATTTACCTAGTTCTTTTACCATAGGGGGAAAAAAATGGCCCTGCAACAAAAGGAAAAAGGGGCAAAAGTCTTAAAAGCTAAGTGGATCTTTCATGTAAACATAGGAACTAGGTCTTGATCTTCTTTAGTGCTCCCCCACCCCTTTCCCTGATTATTCCCTGTTCATGATCTTTCTTGGAATCAGCCACTCAAAGTGCTTTTCTGAGTCAGTTATGAGTTTGAGCTTTTTCATTTTTACTGCAGATATAGAGTTTAGCAAGGCTTAGGATACTGAACCTCTTTTAGTGTTTCTTAGTCCATTCTAGGTATGGAATGGCTTGCGGAAGGAAATTCTTTATCTGGTTCCCAGTTTCTTCCCATGGGCTTCAGGCCATCTTAAAATGACTTTGCAGAGCCTTTCTTCAACCTCATGGCGATTGATGGCTGTAGTCCTGGAAACCTTAATTTTCCCTTTAACTTTTTTTGTTGTTAGTAAGAAATATTTTATTGACACATCTATTTCTTACATTCCATTATTTCCCAAAGTTTTCCTTCCTTGTCTTTCTGCCATGCCTTTGCATCCCACCCTAGCCTAGAACCCTTTAAAAGTAGTTGAATAGACAAAAGAAACCAACACAGGTCTTGTCCAGTGTCCTTGCTGTAGTCTCTCACTTCTCTATCAAGAAGGAGGCATGCTAAAACCTCAGTTTTCTGGTGTTAAGATTAGTGATTGCATTGGTGAGACTTTTGTTGTCTTTCACTGTTGTTTTCCTTACGTCATTGTGGCCATTGTGTATATTGTCTCCCTGGTTCTACTTACTTTGCTCTATATCATTTTATGCAAATCTTCTCCCACTTCTGAATTTTTTCAAAATTTTAAAACACTTTTAATCCAGTCTTCTCTGTCTTCAGTGGTTTGTATGATGCTGATTTCTACGTGATGCAGGCTAAGTCTAATTTTATATATATATATATATATATTTTTTTTTTTTTGCTTTTTGGAAGGCAGTTGGGGTTAAGTGACTTGCCCAAGGTCACATGGCTAGGTTTGTGTGTGTGTGTGTGTGTGTGTGTGTGTGTGTGTGTGTGTGTGTGTGTTTTAAGTGTCTGAGGCTGGATTTGAACTCAGTCCCTCCTGACTCCAGGGCCAGTGCTCTATTCACTGTGCCACCTAGCCACCCCTAATTTTATATTTTAAATAAATATTGATTATTCTATCTATTTCTCCAGAATGGCATGTAGGTAGGGATGTGCTGGTAAATGTTTTAACAAATAGCTTTTCAGGGGAAAAAATGTAACAAGAAACACTTAACTTTAATCTGAATTATTAAGACTTTGTTGTCCAATCAGTGAACAAAAGAATAAATTAAGTTTTTCAGATTTCAATCCATTACGGGAGTGGTCCCAGTGCAAACTTTTGATTCTGGGCCTTTGTTTGACTTAGAGGCCATAAGGACTCAGAAATTATAATAACATCATTATGATTGAATCTCTTCTTTCTCTTGCTGTTTTCTGAAATAATCACTGAAGACTAGCATCTTTTTTCCAGTTCAAAACCTGAGACTGTTGTTCAACTTTCAAGAAAATTCATTTGTGGAAAGGAATTCTTTCGTATTCAGCTCCTTGCTAGAGGTGAGATAGGGAAAGATCCTGAGTCCAAAAGAATAATCTTCATTTGGCCCACCTCCTAGATTACAAAACCATTACTTCATAAGGAAATGGTCTTTTCTAGAATCCAAAATCATAGTAGAGAAATACTTAGAATAAGACGACAATTCCTACTAATAGAGTACATTTCACAAACACCTTGCATTGGTTGAAAATTATTTTGAAGCCCTTAAATAAGAATTTGGAAGAGCTACAGAAGAAAGCACTTAGAGTTAATTAAGATTTTGGAAAAAGGCAGGTAGAGACCTTGTATTCTGTCCTTCTCATTTTAAGTGGAATTTTATGAGCCCTGTCATCATTGGGATTTGGGCTAGCTACTTAACCTGGGTCTACTTCCTTATCTGTTAGATAAGGAAGAACAGTAGCACTTTTCTGTAATTCTGGGAATAATGAGATATTTTGTAAAAATGTTTTGAGATGCTTAGAAATATATGGAAAGAGCACAATAATATAAAAATATTGCATACAAATATTTTTTCCCCAAATGCTTTATTAACTTCTGGTTTACATCATTCATTTCTGTCAGATTTTGAGTTACAATTTTTTCCCCATTTTTCCCCTACCCACCACCCCAGAATAACAGTCATACAGGATATCCCCTCAACTAATCTGCTCTCTCCCATCTCTTCTCCCATAACCCTTCGACTTTTCCAGTAGGGTGAGATGAATCCCCGAGCCCCATTGCCTGCACATCTTATCTCCCAATTATATACAAAATAGTATTAATCATAGTATTTATATATTTTTAAAAAATTTGATTTTAAAAGGAAGATAAGCAACTCAGTACATGCTGTACATGTGTAGCTATGCAAAACATTACCATAGTAGATATATTGTAAAAAAATGATATTATTTCCCTCCCTTCCATCCCACCTTCCACCTGGTCCACTCCCCATCTTGATCCTGTCCCTTTCAAAAGTGGGTGCTTCCAACTTCCCTCCCCCCCAGCCCGCCCTCCCCTCCACCACCTTCCCCCCCCCCCCATGCTCCTGTAGTGTGGGACACCCTATTTAGTATGCATGTCATTCTCTCCCTGGTTCAGATTCAATGAGAATAGAGTTTTGCCTTTTTGCCTTCCTGTTCCTCCCCACCCCTGCAACCACCTTCCCCTGCCTCTTCTACACAGTTCACCCCATTGTCTCTCCCGATTCCCTCTCACCACATTCCTCTCTCACCTCTTAACCTCACCTTTTAAGTATCATCCCTTCCTATTAAATTCGACCTGTGCCCTGTATGTATATCTGAAAATGTATATACACACATTCACATATGTATTCATATGCCCATATACCCTTTTCATACTATTTTCATATTGAGAAAAGTTTCATCAGTTACAGTTATTGTTTTTCCCTATAGGAATGTAAATAGTTCAACTTTGATAAGTTCATAGTGATTTCTTTTCCCTGTTTACCTTCTCAAGCATCTCTTGCTTCTTGTGTCTGAATGTCGAATTTTCTATTCAACTCTGGTTTTTTCCTCAAGAATGCTTGAAAGTCCTTTATTTCACTGAATGACCAAATTTTCCCCTGAAACATGATACTCAGTTTTGCTGGGTAGGTGATTCTGGTTTTCAATCCCAGATCCTTTGCCCTGTAGAATATCACATTCCATGCCCTTTGATCCCTCAGTATAGAAGCTGCCAGATCCTATGTTATCCTGATTGTGTTTCCACAGTATTGAAATTGTTTCTTCCTGGCTGCTTGTAATATTCTCTCCTTGATCTGGGAATTCTGGAACCTGGCTACAATATTCCTAGGAGTTTTCCTTTTGGGATCTTTTTCAGGAGGTGATCGGTGGATTCTTTCAACCTCTATTTTGCCCTCTGGTTCTAAAACATCCGGGCAATTTTCCTTGAACATTTCTTGAAGGATGGTTTCTAGATTCTTTCTCGATCCATGTTTTCAAGTAGTCCAATAATTTTTAGATTGTCTCTCCTAGATCTATTTTCCAGGTCAATGGTTTTTCCCATGAGATATTTCACATTGCCTTCTATTCTTTCATTTATTTGGATCTGCTTAATAGCATCTTGATTTCTCATAAAGTCACTAGCTTCCATTTGCTCCAGTCTAATTCTGAAGGAATCATTCTTCTCAGTGAGCTTTTGAGATTGTTTTTCCATATGGCAAATTAGGCTTTTTAAGGCATTCTTCTCCTCATTGCCTTTCTGAGCCTCTTTTGCCATTTGAGTTAGTCTGTTTTTTAAGGAGTTTATTTTCCACAGTCAGGCTATTGACACTCATTTCAAACTTTTCTTGCATCTTTTTCATTTCTCTTCCCAATTTTTCCACCACTTCTCTTATCTGGTTCTTAAGGTCCTCTATGGCCTGTAAGCAGCTCGTATTTTTATTTGGGGCTTTTGGTGCAGGAGTTCTGACCTCACAGTCCTCCTCCTGTTCCATACTTTGATCCTTTTTACCTCCAAAATAGGAGTCTAATGTTGTATTTTTCTGTTTATTTTGTTTCCTTTGCCTAGGCATGTTGCCACTCAATTACTTGACTTTTGGGCTTGTTGCCACAGTAGGACTTTGCCACCAGCCAGGGGAACTTCCGTCCCAAACATTGGGGTTTTCTCAACTTCCGGAGGTATTAGTTGGGTGGCCTTTGTGAAGCCTCCACACACTCTGGCAAGCTGGTCACACACCGCAAGACCTCCACCCCAGACTGCAATCCAGATCCAAGAAGGGTAAAGCAAGAGTGCTTACCCCCAGACTGATCGCCGGATCCCCCTATTGTTCACAGGCCAAGAGCTGAAGCTGCAATGTGGCAACATGCTGGAGCTGTGCCTGCTCCTCAGAGGCTTCTTGCACCCAGGGGAAGAAGCTGACCCATTCTCCCAACCAGTCCCAAAGTCCATAGGGCACTGACCTCTCACTTTGTCCTAGGCCTCTAGGTGTTGATAATTCTGGAAACTCCACAGCTGCTGGTGTTCTGGGGTCCCTCCAGCTGGCTACTGGTCTGGCCGCCCTTGGGCTAAAACCTCGACTCACACTGGCCTGGGCTTGGCTCCCAGAGCTCTGTGCTGGCCGTCCTTGCCGGACTGCAGGACTGTCCTCAGCGGGAGGTTAGCTTCTCTGTATCATTTTATGGGTTCTTGCGCTCCAGAGCTTGTTCATAGTCCCCCTTTTACATAATTTTTTTTTTTGTTTTTTTTTTAAAGCAATTGGGGTTAAGTAACTTGCTCAAGGTTACACGGCTAGTCATTATTTATGCGTGGGTGCTCATTTTCTGAGGCCGAATCTGATCTCGGGTCATCCCAACTCCAAGGCCGGCGCTCTTACTCACTGCGCCACCTAGCCGCCCCTTTAGGGCAATTGGGGTTAAGTAACTTGCCCAGGGTTACACGGCTAGGTTTTTGTTTGTGTGGATTAAGTGTCGGAGGCCAGCTCCGAACTCAGGTCCTTCTGACTCCAGGGCCGGCGCTCTATTCACTGCGCCACCTAGCTGCCCCCTTTTACATAATTTTGAAGTGGTGTGGGCTGGAGCTCCGAGGAAGTGCTGTTTTTACCCTGCCATCTTGACTCCTCCCCTCCACATACAAATATTAAAAGAATGAAATAATTTAAACATGCTGCTAAATTCTATAAACTTTAAAAAAATCATTATTATTATGAACTTCACAATCAACATGAGTACTTTATTATTACATTAATAAAACTAAAACAGAAAAAGACGACTTCATATGAGAACTCAAATTTCCACTTTGTTTAGCTTATCAGTGGTAAATTTTTAAGGGACTATTACCAAATCTGTTGAAGAATTCTTGGGAATGAAATCTTTTATAGATAGAACTTGAAAATCACTAGCATTCATATTAAAATTGTATTTCTGTTCAAGTTCATACTATGAATAAACCACTTTAAAATACCTCCCATCAATTAGATTATCCAATGTTGTCTGAGTGTCATCCTTAGATTATCCAGTGTTGTCTGAGTGTCATCATCTTAGAAACAAGCTCTGTGTCCCTTCCCCCTTGCCCAAACTTTCTATCAAGCTCTCTTTATTCAGATCAGATCAAGTCTTCCTGTTCTTCCCCTCCATTGTAACAGTTTTCCCTTACCTCTTCTGTCTCTCCCCATGTCCTCTCATTATATAACTCTCACCTCTCAGTTTCACCTTTTAAGTATCATCTTCCTATTAAATTCGTCCTGTGCCCTCTATGTATACCCGCATATATACACATATTCAATTATGTATTCATATGCCCATATACCCTCCTATATATATATATTTCCCTTTAACTATTCTAATACTGAGAAAAGTTTCACAAGTTACAATTATCATTTTTCCATATAGGATTGTGAATAGCTCAACTTTGATATGTTCCTTATGATTTCTTTTCCCTGTTTACCTTCTCGTGCTTTTCTTGCTTCTTATATCTGAATGTCAGATTTTCTATTCAGCTCTGGTTTTTTCATCAAGAATGCTTGAAAGTAGGGGTGGCTAGGTGGCGCAGTGAGTAAGCGTGTCAGCCCCAGAGTCAGGATGACCCGGGATCGGTCCCGGCCTCAGAAAATGAGCACCCACACATAAATAAGAGGTTATTGGTAGATTCTTTCAACCTCTATTTTGCCCTCTGGTTCTAAAACATCAGGGAAATTTTCTTTGAGAATTTCTTGAAGGATGATTTCTAGATTCTTGTTTTTGATCATGGCTTTCAGGTTTTCCAGTAATTTTTAAATTATCTCTCCTGGATCTATTTTCCATGTCAGTGATTTTTCCAATGAGATATTTCACATAGCCTTCTATTTTTTCATTTGTTTGGATCTGTTTAATAGTATCTTGATTTCTCATAAAGTCACTAGCTTCCATTTGGTCCAATTTAATTCTGAAGGAATGATTCTCTTCAGTGAGCTTTTGAGATTGTTTTTCCATCTGGAAAATTAGGCTTTTTAAGGCATTCTTCTCCTCATTGGCTTTTTGAGCCTCTTTTGCCATTTAAGTTAGTCTATTTTTTAAAGGTGTTATTTTCTTCAGTCAGGTTGACTCTTTTCATGATTTTCTTGCATCATTCTCATTTCTCTTCCCAGTTTTTCCTCCACTTCTTTTATTTGGTTTTCAAAGTCCTTCTTAAGCTCCTCTATGACCTGTAACTAGTTCATATTTTTCTTAGAAGCTTTTGGTGCAGGAGGTCTGACTTTACTGTCTTCCTCCTTCTATGCTTTGATCCTTTTTGTCTCTAAAAATTAGGAGTCTAGAGTTGGGTTGCTGGGCTTGCCTTGCTTCCTTTGCTTGCTCATGTTGCCATTCAATTACTTGACTTTTGAGCTTTTTGCCACAGTAGAACAGTAGAGAGGAGAGCTTTGTCCCAAATCTCTGGGGTTTTCTCAGCTGCCAGAGCTATTATTTGGGTGCCCTCTCTGAAGCCTCCACAAGCTCTGGCACCTGGTCACACACCCTGGGACCTCCACCCTAGACCACAATCGAGATCCAAGCAGTTAATTAAAGGAAGAGCAGTTACCCCTCTGGATGGTCACTTGGTCCCCCTACAATCTGCAGGCCAGGGGCTCTGAAGCAGCCATGGGTCTGTCGCACCTCAGGCGCTTCTCCCTCAGGGGGAGCAGAGGCTGGATCACACTCCTGGACCCCTTGTGCCCACAAAGTCCATATTGATCTCTCTTTGGCATTTATGAGTTGATAATTCTGGAAACTGCCACAGGTGCTAGTGATCCACGATGCCAAAGTCTCTCCAACCAGGGCTAGTTGGGGCTCCCTGGAGCTAAAGCATGGGCTCAGGAGGACTGGGTGCTGCTCCTAGTGCACTGCAATGGACTTTTCCCGTTGGCCTGCCCAGGCTGTCTTCAGCGGGAGATTTGTTTCTCTTGTCACTTTGTGGGTTCTGTAACCCTAAAGTTAGTTGAGTCATATTTTATAGGTATTTGAGGTGGTTATGGTGGGAGCGCAGGGAGTTTTCCTGCTTCTGTGCCACCATCTTGGCTCAAATCTTCCATAAGACCACTCTAATACATTTGGTTAGCCCATTTCACTGTACTCTTTGGAATCCTCTATTATTGAATTTGCCTGCATCCTCAAACTTTTCCTCCAACATTCCTTCCATCTTTATGATTTTACTAAAGCCAGATTGATCTTTCAGAATACCCAACTTCTTTTAACTTGTTTCAAAGGCAGTCCTTTTGTCACTCTTTCCAAATTCATAAGATCAGGAGGAAAAGTTGACATACTCCCAGTTTTCTCCTGCTGCCTAGAAAGCATTTCTTTACTCTCTGTCCTTAATAACTTTTCCTCCGAAGTCTATATAATCCATTTATACCACCCATGATCCTACAGGGGAAAGAGCAATGAATCTGGGGTCAGAGGAGCTGAGTTCCCATTCCTCTGTTACTTATTGACATTACTACGGACAAATTAGTTCTTCTCCTTATAGTTTAGTACTCTTATCAGTGAAATGAGGGGAATTGGAATTGGAATGAAATGAGGGGAATTGGACCAGATAGTCTCTGTTTTATATCCATTCATTTAGACACTCTGTAGCCAATTTCAGTGACCAGTGAAACTCCCTTCCATTTTCTCTCTTTAGTACCAGCCTGCTGTCCTATGTTCAAAACTTCTGTGTGTTTATTATCCTTGGCCTGGATTATTGCCTATAGAAACAACTTCCTATGAAGTCTTCTTTCCTTCCTTCTCTTGCTTTTCTTTCTATCTTTATTCATGGATCTAGCCATGTCACCTTTCTACTGGGAACTCTATTTTGACTCTGTTTCCTAGTACTTCTTTGCCAGGCATTTAAAGCTCTCCACAACTGCCCTGACTTTCCATGCTTATCTCATACTGTTCCCTCTCACATATTCTTGGTTACAACTTAACACAGTTGTTCCCCTTACCTGTATAATTATCTGTTTTATCCCTCCTGTGTCTTTGCTTGCAATCTTTCCTATCACTAGAATCAGACCCTTCTCCTTTCTTGCCTGCCTTTTGTTGAATTTCTGAAATTTATGAAAGTCCAACTCAAATATCATTTCTTTCTTCTGTGAAGGCTTCCTGATTTCCTTTGATCAGTAATGCCCTTAATGTCATTGGACTGTAAAATACTTTTCTTTCTCCTCTTATGCATATGTCATATCTCCCTTTATATTGTAAGCTATGTGAATATACTGGTTATAAACAATAGGCACTTACTATAATGTTAATATGAATCATTTAATCACCCATTTATTCAAAACAAAAAGTTTTCGTCTAAAGATCTGACTCACTTTGTTTCAAAATAACACTTTACACAGAATGCCTATTCAAATATTTAATCCTACAACATATCTACCTGTAGGATGTGATAAATATATATTACATTTTCAAAACTTGAAAAAAATTAAATATAAATCATCTAATTTAAATTTGTACTTGATATCATAGATTTGGTATTTGTTATCAGATTTGTTTCATTAGCAAAGGGCAAAAAGTTAACAATGTAAGCAGAATAAATTGCATAAAAGCCATATGATGTTTGAAAATGGATTATTTTGTAATAGTTCGTACTTTTAACTGTTCCATGTGAATCTATTTCCTTTAAATTGGGTTTTGATATGAGAGCCACTTTTTTGAAGGTAAGATAAAGGCTGATGCTCATATTTCTAAAACTTCATTTAACTCCTGTTATGTTTTTTTTTCTCCTTTTTTGGAGGCAGGAAGGCAGGGCAATTGGGATTAAGTGTCTTTCCCAAGGTCATATAGCTAGTAAGTGTTAAGTGTCTGAGATCACATTTGAACTCAGGTCCTCCTGACTATAGGGCTGGTGCTCTATTCACTGCTCCACCTAGCTGCCCCTTTATGTATGACTCCTCTGCAGAGGGAGTATTTCCAGCTTCAGTAGTCCATTATGGGATGGTAATCCCAGAACAGGATGTGAATATAGTTATTTGATTGAAAGTAACCAATTAGCATAGGTTACTCTTTGAATAAGAATGTTTACATGTAGTTTGTCTGTAAATAGAAGGTAATGAATCTCAGCTGTCCTTTATGTCACTTTGACAGTAGTATAGAAAATTGAGTCCAGGATAGGAGATTGGACGAAGAACTACTTGTACCAAGCAAGGAATACATTGTTTTTTCTTTTTTAAAATTGAACATTGAAGGTCATCTCTTTTCTCCCTATTGAGAACAAGGACCATTTTATGTGTTTGTGTGTGAGACTTCTCTCCTGAGAAGTCATACCCTAAGAGAACTGCTCTGGGAGTTAGTTTCCTAATCTTTAAAATGAGAATTGAACGAGATTTTATTCCCTCCTAATAAGAGCTAGCATTTATATAGCACTTTGAGGTTTGTAAAGCATTTTACATAACAACCCTGGGAGGTAGGTGCTTGTGGCAGGTGAAAGATGGAATAACTGAGGAAACAAAGGTATGATCTACCAAGCATGCATGCCAGTTGTCTAATAAAAGTGGAACCAGACGTCCTCAACTTAGGCCTGGACCCCAAATACAGGGAGAGACAGACCTTTATCCATTAAAAATAATTAACCACCTAAGGTCAGTTAATTAAAAGGAAACAATACAACATTGGATAATCTGATTTCTAATTGGATTAAAGATTAAGGACTTTCCAAGTTGGGAGGCAGAAAGTAAACAGGTGTAATTTCTTGAAAACAGAAGAAGAAGTGTCCCAATCTCCCCAACTGCCTGTGAACAATCAAAGGAACATGAAAACAATAACTGATCAGTATGGGACCAGGTTTCAGATAAGACATATGGGTTGCTTAAGGTGTGCAAATTGTGAGGAAACTCCTTGCGTTAGTCTTTGGATCTGACTGGATTTCTGGTCAGCATAACTTAGATCCTTGTTTAAGGGTACCTAAGCAGAAGGTAGGGGTGGTTCAGCTTCTCAGCCACATAGGACTGGGTTCAAACAATACAGTAAGGTTTTCTTCCAATTTCTACAATTGAATAAAGTTGTGTCACAAGACGGAAGTTGTACTAGGCCCATAATTACCCATAATTGAATAGAAAGGGAACTGAGCTAGCTTCAGAATTGAGTCACAAGATGGAGACATTATGATTCACTAAGTTCCCACAATTAACTGCTTGCTGTCCTAATACCCTTAATTCCCTCATACTTTTGTTATCCCAGTTTTACTGATGAGGAAACTGAGGCTGAGATGTGTTAAGTGACTTACCCTGATTCACATTCACATTCACATTCCCCATATAGACTGGGAAAAGATTTGAACTTGGGTCTTCCTGACTCCAAGATCAGTGGTCTATCTGCTATGCTTACCTGGTCTTTTCCATATGACCTAATGGTTTCAGACTTCCTGTAGAGTTGCCTTGATAAGCCTCTTAATTCTCCCAGTTCATGGCTCTTTCTACTGTACCATACTATTTCTTTGTCATAAACATTTGATAGTAATAAAGATCCTCAAATGACAGATATTATAAATGCAACTGATTCTTTAAAAATAAATGGCAAATTCCTGATCTTTTCTTTTTCCACTTTGTCTACTTAACAGACATTCAATTTCTAAAATATCTTCTTCTGCTTTTCATAATCTTTCTCTAGACTCAGAAACTGAAGTCCTAGATTTTGTCATGGTGGAGACTATATTATAATTCTAAAATTTCCCATAGCAAAATGGAAATACTTATAAGATAAATTCATAAGGACTTTTTTGTGTCTTCAGTCCTAAATATCCAACAAGGTCAGTTTATATCACTGATATGTAATTCAGAATTTTAAGTACCATTAAGCCCCCTGTGTATGGTTCAACTTATCATAAGTTATTTAATATGGTTGGATAGCTTATTAGTATAGCTGAATGTTCTTGCTAGATGAATCAAAACAGGTCACATGTTAGTGTGTTGTTTGGTAATTTCCTTGACTGTGGCCATGCACATTTAGGTCCTATTTCTCATTGTCACTCCTGGGACCTTGTCCCAACTAAATGAGGACGACTTTGCTTTGAGGCTTTTTTGAAAGCTTTATACATAATGCTGTTACTCTTTTGTGTTGGTTAGCTTGATAACTGAAGTGTTGCCCTCTAATCCTATCTAATGAAAGAAAATTCAGATCGACCCAGAATATTGAATGTATAGCCTTCTATAGATTATGAAGGTGGCTATTTAATTTTAAAAAGCCACACTGATTCAGCCAAGAAGCTAAGAGGCTTATCAAGCATCTGTCTCCTGGAGCACAGCCAGTACCTTCTCTTGCATGGCCCAAGATACTATCACCTTCAGCTCAGATTTCTAGGCATTAGTTACTCTGCCATTTTCTAAACAGTTCATTTTAGGAAACTTTTATAAAAATTCTCTGTTCTTTGAGAAGCATAACACAGAGACCTTAAGAAAGAAATCCCAGATAAATTGCTAGTTGTTACTTTCTGGCATGCAATTTTAATTTTAGATTTAGAGCCCAGGAGGGGGAAGGAGCTATCTATGTGAAATCCCTACTGTCCATTATACCTGCTCCTTAACCTTACAGATTAGAGTAACACTGGGTGAAGTTGACAGAAGGACCGTGTTCCCATGGGATTGGCTTGGGTGGGTTGTGTTTTCCCACTGGGGGCTTTTGTAAACACATACACATACACACAGACAAACAAATGTATGTATACACATGTCTATGTATATACATATATATGTATGTGTACGTATATCTGTGTATGTGTGTATACATATATAAATAACTCATGATCTTATTTTCTAGTATTTATGACATTCTTTATTCTAGTTCTATTGTGCTTGACTTCTTTTCTCAGTTTGATTAGAGAGGTGTTTCTTAAGAAAACATGAAGCTACTTACATGTTATTGTTCACTGCTGCTTGCTCAGATAGCCATAGAAACAACTTACTGGGAACTGACTCTGATCTTTTCTTCAGTATGTAATTTTTCTTACTTTGGATTAGGGTTTAGGTTTTATGGGAAGGTGTAGTCTCAGTTGAGCAAGTATGCATCCTTTCATTCAGTCCCACTTTTAATAACCTTCAATTCAGTTTAAAAAATAGCCACCAAGCTTCTGTGTCAAGTGCCATGGCTACAGTGATGGGACTAGAACAGTTCCTACCCTTACGAGGTATCACACGTATACCACAAGGAAAATTAAAGGGAGAGAGAGATTAACAACTGCAGGAATGGGGAGGAAGGACCATTGGGGAAAATGTCAGTGGAGGGATAATTCTCAAGCCTAGTCTTAGTGGAGGACACGGATTCTGAGAAGTAAAGTACAAAAGGGAGTACATTCCAGGCATGCGGGAGGGGAGAAGCTTTATACAAAGGTGCAGAGGCATGCTGTTTGGGAAGGAGCTGGTAGTCCAGATTATCTGGAATGTGGTCCATGAAACAAGTCTAGAAAGGTAGGTAGGAGCCAGATTATGGGCACCTTAAGTGCCACATAAGGAAGTTATCTTTTATAGGCAGTGGGAGCCACTGAATGTCCTGGTCAGATTTAAACATAAAGAAGATCATTTTGGCAGTTCTGTGGAGGGGATAGATTAGAAAGGAGAATGACTGGAAGCATGGAGACCAATTCATAGGCTGTTATAGATGTCCAGATAGAGGCAGTGTGGCCTGAATTAGGGTGGTAGCAATGTGAATGGAGAGAAGGGCACAGATTTGAGAAAGCATGGAGGCATTACAGCTGATAGTGGGAGGTGGAGAGGGAAAGCATCAGGAATATTTAAGACTTCTGGTTCTTGGTACTAGCAGAATGGTGGATTTTCTCCAGATATCAGAAATTCCCCAAAAGAACAATTATGTATCTGATATAGAAACATTAGTTCTATCTATAGGGAAAGGAAAGAAAAGGAAAAAGATCAAGGTAGAATTCTTATAAGTTAACACCAGACAATCCTAATCCTTAGTGTTCACTAAGACCTCCTCCTGCACCTGCCTTCCTGATCTCTGCATGAAAGAACAAATGGACCTTGAGAAATTGTACTTCAGGTTCATATTTGGATCTCCTCCTTGCTGTGAAGACTTTGTGTGTATATCTTATCTTCTACCCACTACCTTAAGGCAGCAAGGGGACAGGAGGAGAGGTGGGGAACGAAGTATGGTGTCTCCTACCTGGCTCTGCCCCTAGGTTAGGGATACCCCAGGACAGGGTTGGGGAACCTGCAGCCTTGAGGCCACCTGTGCTCTTCTAGTTCTTCAAATGTGACCCTTTGGCTGACCCAAATTTCAAGGATTTGTTCTGTGAATTACCCACCCCAGCCATAGGGATATCTGTAGAGACTCTACCCAGAACATGCTCCTCTGCCCAGCCACAGAAGAGAATGAAGAAATTCAAGGCAATACTGGGGCAAGGAACTGAGCTAGTGTGCATGACTGCACTGGGCTTGAAGGAAAGGGTACTGAAACCTACGTGTGGGGTGTGTGTGTGTGTGGGGGGGGGGGTGTGTCCCCTCCCCTCCCCTCTTAGGCTACTAAGGGCAGGAATCCAATCCAGTAAACACTAAATTTAAAGATGGAGGGAGGCTTAGATAATTTTGCAGTCTAGCCTAATAAAAGAGGGAAGGACTAAGAAAGCAACAGGAGAATGTGGAGGGAGGAAGAAGGCTGAAATACTAGAGATAGTAATAGGAAGAAAACTCAACAAAAATCCTGTGCCTAAACAGATTAATCAACAAAGAGGATCCTAGAAAGTAGATGGAAAGGAGAGATCCGTGGAGAGATTACAAAATTTGCAGCACATTTTACAAGACAAAATTTCTGATGAAATAGTCTTGTGGAATTCTAGAATGGTTCACAAGATAATACCTGTAAGAGAAAAAAATCAGAAATGAATATCAGAATTTATAACTCACAGTATAAAAGAAGGGCAGCTGGGTGGCTCAGTGGATAGAGTGCCAGGCTTGGAGTCAAGAAGACTTGTCTTCCTGAGTTCAAATCTGACCTCAGACACTTTCTAGCTGTGTGAACGTGGGTAAGTCCCTTAACTTTGTATGTGTCAGTTTCCTCAACTATAAAATGAACTGGAGGAGGGAATGGCAAACCATTCAAGTATCTTTGCCAAGAAGACCTCAAATGGGTTCACTAGAGTTGGACATGACTGAAAAATGACTGAACAACACAGAGATTTTTAAAAGCTCAAGTAGAATGTGAGAAAAAAATTGAATCCATATTGAAGAGTCTCTTCAAAGAAGCAAAAAGAAAGATGAATACATTTGGAACCCAAAAATAAACAGGAAAATCAGCAGAAGAGAAACAAAAGGCAGCAGTATTAAAAGAACATGTGATTTCTATATTAGTTAACACTAAGAAATTAGCTATATTAGTTAATTCCTATAGTAGCTAGATTGGACTTTAAGACAGGCTATCTAGAGATAGGATCACAGGTTTCCCAGAAAGAGCATGATGTATAAAAAAAAATCTGAACACCCTAATTCAGGAAACACAAGATAACTACCACTGGATATAGAAAATAAAGGACCTCAAATCATCTCTAGAAAACAAGACACTCTGCTTCACACTCCAAGATGTCATGGTGGTGATGCAGAGTGAAGTAAACAGAGCCAGGAGAACAATATACACCATAACTAAGATAGTGTGAATGGCAGAATGACAACTTTAACAACTAAGAATTGGATGCTATGAAATTATAATGAACAAACTTGACACCAGAGAGAACTGAAAAGACCGTCTCTCCTTCTTTACTCCTTTTTTGCCTTGGTAGAGGTGGGGTGGGGAGGGGAGTATGGGTATGGAACACTAAATATGTCAGATTTTTAAAATAAGTTTTGCTGAATTTTTTTTCTTCCTTTTTTCACCTCCTTTGAGAAGGTTTAGGGGAGAGGGATGCAGCAGGAAATAGAAGTGATAGAAAGCAAAAAAGAGACACATATAAATGATTCTAAAGTTACCCGACTACAGATATTGTACCCTCAAAAGAAGGCAAGTTTAGAGGAATAGGCTTCAGGGGGGGTTCTTGGGGATTCTGCTGGGTTGTGACAGGAGGTGGAAGACAGAATTGCTTGAATTTGCTGGACCCAAGATACTGGGATCTTTTTTTTTTTTTTTGCTTTGTTTTTGGAGGGCATTTGGGGTTAAGTAACTTGCCCAAAGTCACACGGCTAGGTTTTTGTTTGTAACACAGAGACCTTAAGAAAGAAATCCCAGATAAATCGCTAGTTGTTACTTTCTGGCATGCAATTTTAATTTTAGATTTAGAGCCCAGGAGGGGGAAGGAGCTATCTATGTGAAATCCCTACTGTCCATTATACCTGCTCCTTAACCTTACAGATTAGAGTAACACTGGGTGAAGTTGACAGAAGGACCATGTTCCCAAGGGATTGGCTTGGGTGGGTTGTGTCTGAGGCTGGATCCAAACTCGGGTCCTTCTGACTCCAGGGCGGGAGCTCTACTCACTGAGCCGCCTAGCCGCTTCTAGATACTGGGATTTTGAACAGCATGAACTAGGATGTTTTAAATTGATACTCACTAGAACTTGAAAGCTACAATGTGTCTGCCAAATAGTATGATAGTGTAGGAAAGCAGTTAGAGATTGGAAGGGCATGGAGATACTGAATCATTGTAATATGATGACTACTTCCTAGAGAAAGCATTTCTGGAATGGGCCATTATACTTTGGCGATGGGTTTAATGTTAAGGAAAACATTAGTGGATAACTTGGCCAATGTCTCATGTTCCTTTGCACTTCCGTAAATCTAGAAACATTTTTTTTACCCAATTCTCTTCATATTTACTGTATGATTTCATGCACTATTTCCCTCTTCTACTGAGATTTTTCAGATGGATTCTATTCTGAACACTTTGTCAAAGTGATGGTTGTTTAAAATATAACTGAACTTATGTCATTCATATTTTCAAAAGTGAAGCAGACTTTGATCTGTTCAGTCTCAAAATTATATATTTATAACACTTGATAACAGTAGAACATTGAAGACTATGAAATGGTATTGAAAAGCCTCTCCTGAATACATTTGAAATTTTAAAATATGCAATTTAGGGGATTATAGAAAATTTTGATTTATGTTGGTCTTAATGGGTTCCCTAAGCTATCAGGCCAAATGCTATCAGTTCAGAGATAGGATGTGGTCAGTGTTCTCATTCCAGAATGTTCACTGTGGGGTTCAGGGAGGATGGATTCAGAAACGGAAAGGCCTTAGTTCTGCATAAGCCACTTTTTTTTTAATCATAGGGCACTCTCAGAAGGTTGTCCACTGAGGCATCTTTCTGTAAGCTGTGCTGCCATCTCTGATTCCTCAGTTCATCCCTATATTTTTCATACTTTTTCATCATGTGGAAACATCTTCAGTTTTATTCCTGGATATTTATCTTGGATTATGGATCAGGCACACCTAGCCTCCCACTCTATCTTATCATTTCTGTGTTGGTATTGATTTCTTTGAGAGGATATTGTGCATGGTAGCACTAATTTTAGAATGTAAATCATGGCTTCATAGATGTGGAGTTGGATGGGACTATAGAGGCCACTTAACTCAGCTTCTTAGTTTTATAGATAAAGAAACTGCAGCCAAGAGAATTGAAAAGACTTAACCTAAAGTAACACAGTAAACATTGGAGGTGGCATTTGAATTCAGTTCCTCTGAGCTCTTTCCACTGTACTACCTTGACTTCTGGAATATCTGGGTTAGATTCTTACCTCTGACTCATACTATGTCACCAGGGCAAAGTGTTTAACTCTCTTAGTACCCTAGGAAACTTTTAAGTTGGCAAATTATAAATGAGTTGCCAATCTGTGTTTGTAGAGGGAGTTTTCATGCTGGGAATTGCCAGTATAGATAAAGTCATAGAGTTGAACCAACATACACATACTCATGTACACATGCACCAACACAAGATGTTCCTTTTACCAAAAAAATCCTATTTTTTCCTAGACTTCCTATATTTCTTTAGTGCTTTATTCTTTTCCAATTGATATACATTCACATCATTTTTTTTTTGGAGGGCAATTAGGGTTAAGTGACTTGTCCGAGGTCACATGGCTAGTTTTTGTGTTAAGTGCCTGAGGCTGGACTTGAACCTAGGTCCTTCTGACTCCAGGGCCAGTGCTCTATTCACTGTGCCACCTAGCCAGCCCCCAAGTCACATCACTTTCAAATTGTGTGAAATGGTATGCATTTCCCTGAAGCTATACTGCTTTTGGACTTTTTTTTTCTCCCTCTTTACTTTTTCCTTCCCCAGGAAATGTCATTGAGAAATGTCATTGTCCTGTAAGATTAAGTCTGCCCAGTACTCATATTTTATCAGTACCCTCTGCCCTTCTGATTGTACCCTTTAGAGGATGTAGCAGTGGGCTCCAGGGCCTCTATTCAAGAGGGGTCTCAGCACAGTTTTTTTTCCTACTTTTCCCTTCAGCTACACTATTTTTGGAATTCTTTGGATCTCTCCATCATGCCCCTCCCCCAATTTTTTGCTTTTTTTAGTGTGCATTGTTTTCCCCTGTTAGATCATAAACTCCTTCAAGGCAGGGACTGCCTTTGCTTTTATATATTTTTGTATCCCCAGTACCAAACACAGTACCTGACAGTAGGCTCTTAATAAATGTTTATTGACTGACTGCCAGATAATATTCACTGCTTTTGCCTTTCTTGACTTAACAAGCTCCTGTCTGAATCCTCATCCTACTGAAAAATCTTAGGCAATAAAACTGATACTTCTCTCATTCTAAATTCATATACAACCTCATTTTCAAGATTTTCCAGGATCAGAAAATTTTAATTTTTTCTCACTCATATAGTTTATATATTTTCTCTCTAAGTTGCTGTTTTCCAGCTAGACCAGAAGGCAACTCATCCTGCCTGCCAAGTGGGGTGTATTTCATCATATAAATCTCAGTGTTTAATAACTTAAGATAGTTCCCTAATTACCTCCTATATTAGGTCTGGATTCCTTTCTTTCCCTATTAATGACCTCCAAAAATGGTCCCAGTAAACATTATTTTCCATCATTTCTCTAAGAAAATTTTCTAGTTCAGTCAAATGAGGACCTTTATGCATATTGAGCCTCCTTTCCTTTCTTCATGCCTTTTTTCATTGTTTAAATGCCTAAATCATACTCCCAAATTGTTTAGTCCAACTCTTACTTCATTTATGAAGTAAAGAACTCCTAGTATGGAAGTACGCTCTACCCATGCTGTACAATTCAGCAACTCTTCTTTAACTTAAAGACTTAGTTGCCTGGATTCATGAAAGGTTACGTGATGTGCTCACAATCACCCAGTAGTATGTGTCAGAATATAATTTTGTTTTTCCTGATTCCAAGACTGGCCCTTTAACTGTTGTGTCACACTACCTGTCAGTCAAATCTTGCCTGTTCTTAAATTCTCCATATGAAGCTTATCCTTGCTCTGTTCCAGCCCACATTAATATCCCCTTCTCTGAAATATTATAATACTTAACAGTCTGTACTACACTGTGAGAAATTTGATGGGAAGTTTTTGTGGTGAGTCAAGTCTTGGTTTATAGTGCAAACATTTCATAGGATCATATATTTAGAGGTGTAAAGGACTTTGGAACCATTTAGTTCAAGTACATATAATTTGCAATGCTAGGATTTGATCTCAGGTTCTCTGACTCTAAATTTTACTAAATATCCCAGTAATCATGTCTGAGCATCATGATTTTTACTGATAACCTAGCACTTAATTGCATAGTGTTTTGTTTTCCAATTGTTTCTTGCCTTAATCTTTCCCTTACTAACCAGAGTTTCATATAATCTGTGACCCTGGACTCAGAACTGTTCCAGACTGAACTTATTCTTAAAAGTCTTTGTAGAAATAGATTCTGGATCGTCCCTCAACAGCCTGTTTTAATGTTGTATAGCCCATTCCATTAGAAGTCTCAGTTTAAACCAATTTCTGTGTAGTCTGTCCTTTAAATAGCTGTTTACCATTTGGACAACTTGGTTTACATATACATAATTACCATTATCAGATCTTTTCTTCTATAAGCTAAACAGATGATTTTTACATAGACCCCATTTTATAAATTTCTAAACATTTTCACTCTTCTCTTGATAATTAGCCCTTTATGACTAGGAATACATATAAGTCGTTTTCTTTGTTCAGTATACTATTATTTGGTGTTAAAAATCTTTGTTAAATAACTTAGCCTCTCTTCCTAGGTTGCTGTGTCCATAAAGTGAACTTATAACTTCTTGTATTCTTAATAGGGAAACTTAATCCTGTGGATGTTATGGGACAAATGCTTAGGAACAACTATTATAATGATAGTTATTAGGAACATGAATCTGCATACTTTCTGCCAGTAAAACAAAATGACAGCCTTGAACAATATATCTACTATGATAATGTTTTGCATAGCTAGACATGTACAACATATACTGAATTACTTATATCCCAAGAAGGAATGGGTGACAAGGGAGGAAGGAAATGGATCTGAAATTCGAGGTCGTAACATTAAATGTTTCAAATATATATAAATACTATTAGTAATACTCTTTTGCTTATAATTGGGAGATAAGATGTGCAGGCATTGGGACACAAAGATTCACCTTCCTCTAATGGAAAAGTCGAAGGGGGTATGGGAGAAGGTATGGGAGAGAGCAGATTGGAGGAAGCGATATCTTGTGGGACTGCTATTCTGGGAGGTTGGGTAGGGGAATAATGGGGGGAAAATGATTGTAACTCAAAATCTGGCGGAAATGAATGATGTAAAACAGAAGTTAATAAAGTATTTGTTTAAAGGAAAAAAAAAACAAAATGACAAATTGTTGTGGAAATAGTTTCTTTCTCTGATTTCCCAAATAAACAGAGAACAGATGAAAACGTGATAGGACAAATATTATTCCTCAGTAGGGAATCTTTTATCATCAGGGATGAGATGATGAAGATGTTAAGTGAGAGTGTGGGTGATAAAGGGGGAAGTCTACTGGAGAAAATGTTCTAGAGGGTTTTGCCTCCTTCTTCATGTGAGACAGAGGTGAAGTGGTAGAAGGCATCCTAGTGATGTGAGATGAGGAGGAGGGGAGAAGAGGGAGCTCTTGGTGAATGGCCTCATTTTATTTTCCAGTAAAATATGGGGCAAAGATCTCAGCTGAGAGGGTAGAGGACCAGGAGCAAAGGAGATTTTGAGAAGGAATGGACAGGTTGTACAGGTGCTTTGAGCTAGTAAAAAATGCAAGTTGGATGTACAGGTTGTTTTGATGAGGGTCTCAACCAGTCTCTCTAAGAAAAGTGGAATGGTGAAAGAGTTGGTAATTACCTGCTAATGCAAAGGCATCCATCCGTGTAACTGAGACATATAGGGCTTTTCCCATGCAATTGCCACAGCGACTACCAGTTTAAATGAAAGGTTATTCCTTCTGTAACTCAACAGTAGTGTGACATAGAAAGAATGAGAGAGAGTCCTGATAAGTGTGGGCTTTTCCTGAGGCGTAAAATGTTATTAGGATAATTAGATTGTGCCAGCTAACTGTGCTGTTGTAATGAAACAGGAATTGGTGTGCTGGGCAACCTCTGAGTCCTTTGTTCCCTTTGAAACAGTTGTTTCTTAGAGAGTCGAGAACTCTTGATCTCAACTAATATTCAGATGGTCCAAGGCCAGTAGTTTCTTGGAGGGTGAAAAGATGGACCAGTAGTAAGGAGAATTAGTCAAAGCTGAGTCTAGAGATTTCAAGAGGAATGATTGAAAAGAGTACCTATACTGTATTATTCATCATACTTCGGTAAAAAGTTGTTCAGTCAGGTCCCACTCTTTGTGACCACATTTGAGGTTTTCTTGTCAGAAACTGGGATCATTTGCCATTTACTTCTCCAGCTGATTTTATGGAAACTGAGGCAAACAGGATTAAGTGATTTTCCGAGGATCACATAGCTAGTTAGTATCTGAAGCTAGATTTAAATTCAGGAGGAGAGTCTTCCTGATGCCAGGCCTGGCACTCTATCCACTGGGCCACCTACCTGCCCCTCTTGGTAAAAAGTACTATGTATAAAAGCTATTTCTCAAATCACAGTAGTTGTGAAAAAGGGTTTTTTGGTCTCTGGACTTCTTTACATTCCTAAAAATTATTGAAGATGCCTCCCCAAGATCTTTTATTTATGTAGGTTATAGCTGTTGTTATATATCATATTAGAAATCAAAATATCTTAGTATCATAGATATAGTTTTGATCTTATGGGCCTCTTGAAGGGCTCTCAGGCCATTTTGAGAGCCTCAGCTCTAGAGAGGAGACTCCTTGAAACCAGCTGCTTTCCCTTGGTGGCAGAACAGACTTGTGAAAAACTTAATATTTCCCTTTCTAGTTGATATAACCATTAAGTCCCATGGCACAGTAGATGATGTACTGGACTTGAAGTCAAGAAGAACTAATTTACAATGCTCTCAATCACTTGCTGGCTCTGGGACTATGTGACATCTTACCTCTCTGTGCCTTGGTTTCCTTATCTGTAAAAGTCCAGAGGTTGAATTCACTGACCTGAGGTCTCTTCCAGATCAAAGATGTGGAATCACTTGTATAGTTTAGAAGACAAAGGTAAACAACTGACTTACAAATATCCACTTATCTAGGGTGTGTGTGTGTGTGTGTGTGTGTGTGTGTGTGTGTGTGTGTGTGTGATATAATGATGACGACTTATATTTATATAGGTTTGCTCTGCCTGCTGAAGTCAGTGAGAAGTTAAGGGACTAGCCTAGGGTCACACTGTTAGTAGGTTATATAGACTTTGAATGAAAGTCTTCCCAGCCTACTGTCTAATATGTGAAGCAGCTTTTATGATTTAATGTTTATAAAATGCTTTCTTCACAAAACTTTAAGTATATTTCGTATATTATTTTAAGGGGCCAGAAGATCATGGTTCATGTTTTGGTTCTACCCCTAGCTATGTAACCTAGAATGGATAAGCCAGTGAGCCTGTTTCCTCATCTGTAAGATGGAAATGATGATAATAATAGTTCCTGTTACTTATCTAGCAAGATTGGAGGATAAATGAACTCATGTATTAAGAAAGTACTTTAACTGCATGGTGCTATGCCAGTGTGATTATAAAAGTTACAACTGAAAAATTGGCAGCAGAATTATAAGAAAACAATTTGGAGTGTGAGAAATTTCCCATATTATTTGAGGGAACTTCATGGAAAGAGCAGCTAAGTCTTTTTGGTTCTCAATCTAATACCGAATTCTAGCAACACATTAAGAGGGAAGAAAAAATGGGCAAGAAAAAAAAGAAATTTGCATGACTTTGTATGTTTGAAAGGAATAGCAAGTTGTGCACAGTAAGAGAAAAAGGAGAAAGAACATGTGAAATTTGGTACTAACATGTATCAGCTGTCTTTGTTTAGCTGTGTGCCATGCTTACCCTTTGGGCTATTATCCTTTCTTGACAATATAAAGTAATGAAACAAGCAAGCCAGTCCAGCTCTGAAAGTGACTTCTTTTCACTTTGTTTCATTTAACATGTTCATTTTCTGGAGCTTTAGCATATCCTGTAGATTTTGAGGGGGCAGTATTGGGGGAGGGCCAAAGTTAAAGCCAGAAAGACCCTCCAGAGCACTCTGTATCTGACCATAAGTGAGGGAGCATTATTAAAGCCACCAGGAAGAATTAGAAAGTGTTCCTTCTGCTCAGTTCTACATTTTGGACAGTAGAGTTTATAGAAATAAGCGCTGAATGTAAATAATTTGTGAGCAAAGCCACATATTTGCCTTGAGAGAAGTGGAGTTTATATAAACTGGGAGGGCCATGCTGCTGCCTTGCTAACTAGTGTACTGCTAAGTGGAGTGTGCAGTATTTTTCTACAGCTCCTATTATCAAGAAATTCCTAGCAACCCAACAATGGCTAGCCCTCTGCAGGGGTCAACTCTTAGTGTGTTAACCCTAGCCACTGCTGAAAACAACATTTGGTTAGAAACTGGAGTAGTGGTTGGGTTAACAGAGGCACAGTCTATGTATTATCATTCTGATCATCTTGGATTATTAAGTGTTTCATGAGGGTCCGCAGTGTGCTGCCTTTACTAAGCAGTCAGTCATGACCCTTTTATTTGTGACCCATTTACTGTGTGCCAGGCACTGTGCCAAGCTACAGAGAGAAAAAAACAAAAATAAGCCCCTGCCTTAGTGTAGCTTATATTATAAATTATATTTCTAATTCTATAAAATTATATTTCTAATTCTATAAAATTATATTTCTAATTCTATAAAATTATATTTTATAAATTATATTTCTAATTCTATAAAATTATATTTTATAAATTATGTTTAACATGAAAGTATATGTGTATCCTCTGGATGTCTCTAAAGTCAGTGCATCTATAAATTGAAAACTGTGCTAAGACTTTACAGTCCCTGTGTGTGTATATGTGTATATGTGTGTGCGTGTATGTATACTTAAACATGTATGACCTCCAAATCTGGCTGTAAACATATACACACATACACATGTATACTTGTGTATTTCCATAATACACATGCAAACAAAACCTACCCATATTTACAATGTATGATATATGTAGTATGCCTAATAACATATAACAATATAAAGTACATATGTGTCTATATATATTCAAATGAATACAAGGTAGTTTGGGGAGGGAGTGATGCTGAGAATTAGCAATAAGATCATTGATTAAGAGCTGGAAGGGGCCTTAGAGGTTGGCTAGGCAAATCTCCTGATGTTATAGATGAGAAAAATGAGGCCCAGGAAAGGGAAGAGATTTGCTTAAGGTCATACAGGTGGTAAGTAGAAAACCTTGTTGTTTCAGTACATAACTTTGTGGCATTTTCTTCTTCCTGCCTTCCAAGGGCACTGTGATAAATTGTATGGTTATAATTTAGTAAAGACATCTGGAAAGAAGACAGCAAACTGAGATGATGGGAAAAGGGACAGGGAGTAAAAGAATAACCTTGAAGATTGAAGCGTTAAAGTAATTTGATGTTGTTGGAAAAACTTAAATTTCTAAAGGATTTAGGACTTGCTATTTCTGTGATGGGAAAAGTATAGGAGGCAGATGAGTCCACATCAAGCTTCTTGCAACATTTAAATTTTGTTACTTATTTTGAATACAATACAGTAATAAAGTGAATATTTGGACATTTTGATTTGTTATCAGAACGATATAGCTTTTCCTTTGTGTGAATTTTTTCCAACATTTTTTATTTATTTTGTTAAATATTTCCCTATTACATGTAGATTTTAAAAAAAATCTTGTAAAATTTTTTGAGTTCCAAATTCTTTCCTCCTCTGCCACTTGTCCCTGTCCTTGAGAAGGCAAGGAATTTGATATTGATTATACATATGAAATAATATAAAACACATTTTCCTATTAGCCATATTGGAAAAAAAACTCTTAAGAAAAATAAAAGAGAGTAAAAAATAGTATGTTTTGATCTGTGTTCAGAGTTCTCACTTTGGAGTTAGATAGCATTTTTTTCATCATGGGTCCTTTAGAATTTTTTAGGATCATTGTCTTGATAGTTAAGTTTTTCACAGTGGATCATTCCTACAGTATTGCTATTACTGTGTACAGTGTTCTTCATTTTGAATGAGTTCATGTAAGTCTTTCCAGGTTTTTTCTGAAACCATCTGGTTCATCATTTCTTATAGCACAATCATATGCCATAATTTGTTCAGCCATTCCTCAAATGATGGGCATCTCTGCAATTTCCAATTCTTTGCCACCACAAAATAGAGCTGCTATAAATATTTTTTGCACATATGGGTCTTTCTGCCCCCCCCTTTTTTTTTTTTGCTTTTTGGAGGGCAATTGGGGTTAAGTAACTTGCCCAAGGTCACACTGCTAGGTTTTTGTTTGTTTGTGCATTAAGTGTCTGAGGCCAGATTTGAACTCAGGTCCTTCTGACTCCAGGGCCAACGCTCTACTCACTGCGCCACCTTGCCGCCCCCTTTTTTTCTTTTTTAATCTCTTTGGAATATAGACCTAGTAGTAGTATTGCTGGGTCAGAGGGTACACAAAGTTTTATAGCCCTTTGGACGTAGTTCCAAATTGTTCTCTTGAATGGTTGAGGTCATTCACAACTCAACTAACAGTGCATTATTGTATCTATCTTTCCACATTCCTCCAGCATTTGTCATTTTACTTTTCTGTCATGTTACTTAAATCTGATAAGTGTGAAGTAGTACCTCAGAATTGTTTTAATATGCATTTGTCTAATCAATTGTGATTTAGAGCATTTTTTTCATGTGACGATTGATTTCTTCTGAAAACTGCCTGTTCATATCCTTTGACCACTGATCCACTGGGGAATGGTTTTTATTTTTATAAATCTGGTTCAGTTCCGTATTTATTTGAGAAATGAGGCTTTTATCAGAGAAAATTTTTTGAGGCTTTTATCAGAGAAATTTGCTTTGAAATTTCCCCCCCAATTTCCTGTTTTTCTTCTAATTTTGACTGTCTTATAAAAGCTTTTTAATTCCATGCAATCAAAATTATCCACAATTATATCACTTCCTGTGATCCTCTCAATCTCTTGTTTGGTCATAAACTATAAATCGACAAGTACATTTTCCATTCTCCCTAATTTACTTATATCTGTCCCTCTTTATGTCTAAATCTTTTATCCATATATACAGTGTGAGATGCTGATCTATGCCTAGTTTCTTCCCAACTGCTTTCCAGTTTTCCTAGCAGTTTTTGTCAAATATTGAGTTATTACCTCCAAAAGCTTTGATCTTTGGGTTTAATCAACCTTTAGATTACTATGGTCATTTATTGTATATTTTGTACCTGTTCTATTCTACTGATACACTACTCTTAGCCAGTACTAGATCTATTCCATTGATACACTACTCTTAGCCAGTATTAGATTATTTTGATGATTATACTTCATAATTTTTCATTGATTCCCTTGATATTCTGGAATTTTCATTGATTCCCTTAATGTTCTTGACCTTTTTTTCTTCCAAATAATTTCGTTATTTTTTTTTCTATCACTATAAAATGATTTCTTTGGTAGTTTGATTAGTACTACAATGAATAAGCAAATTAACTTAGGTTAAGTTGTTGATTTTATTATTTTGGCTTAGTCTACTCTTGAACAGTCAATATATTTTAGTTGTTTAGATCTGTCTTTATTTGTATGTGAAAAGTGTTTTGTAATTGTGTTCATATAGTCCCTTGGTTTGTCTTGGCAGGCAGACTCTCAAGTATTTTACAATGTCTGCAGTTATTTTAAATGGAATTTTTCTTTCAGTTTCTTCCTGCTGGGTTGTGTTGGTAATTTGTAGAAATGCTAATGGTTTATGTGGGTTTATTTTATATCCTGCAACTTTGCTAAAGTTAATTGTTTCAACTAGTTTTTTAGTTGATTTTGTAGGGTTGTCTTAAGTATGCCTTTATATCATCAGCAAAGAGTTTTGTTTCCTCATTGCCTGTTCTGATTCCTTCAGTCTTTTTCTTCTTATTGCTGTAGCTAGCATTTGTAGTTCAATATCCAGTAATAATGGTGATAATTGACATCCTTGCTTCACCTCTGATCTCACTGGGAAGATTTCAAGTTTGTCCCCATTAAAGATAATGTTTGCTCTTGGTTTTAGATAGATACTGCTTAAAATATTAAGAAAGGCTCCATTGATTCTTATGGTTTCTAGTTTCTTTGATAGGAATTGGTGTTGTATCTTATCAAAAGGTTTTTTCTGCTTCTAGTAATAGGATCATGTGATTTTTGTTGTTATTGATACGGCCAGTTATGCTTGAAATTTTCCTATTACTGAACCAGTCTTGCATTCTTAGTAGAAATCCAAACTTGTCATAGTGTATAGGATCTCTGTGAAATATTGCTGAGATTACCTTCCTATTATTTGGTTTAAAATTTTACAGCAATATTCATTATGGAAATAAGTTCATACATTTCTTTGTTTTGGCTCTCCCCTAGTTTAGGTATCAGAACCATATTTGTGTCATGGAAGGATGCAGGGCTGTGTTTTTTAACCTGTTCTTCCAAACTGTTTATATAATATTGGAAGTCCCAGTGAAAATATTTTTTAGGAACTAACTTCTTTCCTGTAAAAGATAATTTTGGTGCATCTTTTGTAGGAGAGAAAGCATTTTGAAGTCATAGGCCCATATATGTTCATTGATAGGAATGCTAAAGTCATCCATTTGGCTCTGCTGCTAATTTTGCAGATGTTGAAACCTGGGCCCCAAAATTTCAAGTGACAAGAGATAGAATTTGAACTCATGTTGTCACATTCTAGAGCCAGTGCTCATTCCACTGTTGAACTGCTTTAAATCTAAACAAAAAATAACTATGCCATTTGTCTTTTGATGTTGTTCAATCATTATCTAGTATTTATTAAGCCTCATTAAGCAAAAGAGGAGAAACATGTCTTAGTAGATAGAAAGTCAACCACAGGTCCAGAAGACCTCAGTTCAAGTCCCTCTTGGACACATAATGACTATGTTTATTGAACCAACATTGCGTTCCTGGTAAAAATCCAACCTTATTGTAGTGTATGTGATATTTGTGAAGTATTGCTGAAATCTCTGACTCTGGCTGAGTCACTTGGCCTCTTTGTGCTGTAGGGCAATAATATAAAATTCTCAAGTAAAAATTTTAAGGGACCACTAATCTGTACATAAGGATCTTTGCAGCTGAGGTATTTAGTTTTAAACTGTAACATTATCTAGGTTTTATTGTATTTTTATTTATTTTGTTAAGAGTTTGATATCTCTGCTCTAGGGCAACTCTTTAGGAATATAAGTGGCAGAACAAGTGTGAATTTGCATTACTAGAGGCAGTTGCTCACACTGATGAAAATCCAGGTCTCAATCCTTAAGGGAGTATTTTGGTATGCTATCTGCCATACAAATGTAGCTATAGGACTTGATCCTTCCCGTTCCTCCCTTTGAAGATATAAGGCTCACACATAGAATAGAATACAGAGAAATTATTATCTTTGAAAGATAAAATTGCCATCATATAGAGAATAAGGGTAAATTCGTTATTGAGATGAACAAATGATGGCTTAAACTGGGTGTAATTTGAGGTGATTTAGCCTTGCCTAATCCTCATAATTCTCAGAATGAATTCTGTTTGCCGTCTTTAGTGCTAACATCTTTGTTCGTATATCTGGCTGTCTATATATACACACATGTATATATATGTACATGACTTGAAAGTCATATATAGAACATAGCAACTATACTAAAAAACAAAACAAAACTGGTGGAACAAGGCAGAGTGACATTAGGATTTTATGACTAGGTTTCAGACTCTGTTCTATGTAACTCCAGGCTTCCATGAGGCACTTTTAGCAGCTACTCAGAAGAAAAACTTACCACAGTAGACTTCAGCATCTATTTCATTGCCTTGTTTTCATTATATTTACAAATGTGAAGACAAGAGCACCCATGAAGTCTTTTCAAGCTCAGCAAGTTTGAAAATTATTCTTCTAAGAGATCAGTCTTGGTCTTCAGTGAGGTCGATTTTAGTGTCCTTTTGTGTCGTTCTGCCACTGAGAGGAAACATGCACTGTCTGTTTTCCCTGGACAATACTCAGGTTTTGATGATTGCTCTTTACCCGTCTCCCAAGGCTCTTTTGAAATCTAATGATTTAATGCTTATCACAGAAGTATGGTATTATAGTTAGAAGTCAGAGGAACCAGGTTCACATCCTGGAAACTCTTTTTATTTACTTGTGTAACCTGAGGCCCCTAAGGGGTATAGTATTTGGCATGCTTAACCTGAGTCACTTAGACTTGAGTTCAAATCCAGATTCAGACACTTATTAGCTGTGTTACCCTGGGGAAGTCATTTAACCTCTATCTGCCTCAGGTTCCTCCTCTGTAAAATGGGGAAAATAACACTTACCTCCCAGGATTGTTAGGAAAAAATGAGAATCTAATTTTAAAATGCTATATAAATGGTAGGTGTTATCTGTAGCAAATCACTATTTCTGGGCTTCAGATTCTGCATACGTAAAATGAGGGGATTGATCTATATCGTTTTTTGTTTCTTAATTCTATAACCTCTGTGTTCTTTAAAGCAGAAAAATACCTATCAAATATAATTTTCCTAGATTAAGGCAATCCCCCTCCCTCTTTTAAAATGGTTATTTATCCTTGATAACAATAATTCTCTAATGTTTTAAAACAAGGACGCTATCTTTTAAATGAAAAAATATCTAGGATGTAATCAGTTCCTTTAGTTTTTCATCTTCTCTCCTCCAGTTCATACTTGGGTACTGATATAGCATCACTGCTTTGTCACCCTGATGCAAGAATAATTTCTCCTCTCTCTTTAAAAGTCTGTACTGAAAGAATAATGTAGCACATTCTTACTTGCTATAGATACTAATTGTGTTCCCAGCTTGGGATCTTGCTGTCATAGCCACAATAACTGTAGCTTTGTGCTCAGTAGGCCTGTTCACAGTAGTTATTGTGCAATGTAAATGAATGCTGTTGACTAGAGATGCATCTGTGGCTGAGAACATGTAGTCAGTTTAATTTGCATGGCAAGCGATCCAACCATTACCAAATCACATCTTGTATTAAGAAAGTATATAGTCACAAAGACCTATTAATAAGGGTGGTTTTTTTGGGGGGAGAAATTGGGAAGATTTCTAATAGTTATTATGATAATAAACCCAGACGTCTAAGATGTGGATAACTCCCTGATGTTTTCTGTTTTAAAACCTGTTTTTATTGTCATTTTTAGACCATGAGTATACTTGGAAGTAAGACATCCGATGTAATGTTATGCTTAGAGTTGCCAGGTATTTTTATTGATCAAGTCAAATTGTACCAGTAGTGTCTTAGTTATACCCGCTAGTTGTGATTGGGGCACTTTGTGAGTAGCACCAAATTGCATGTTGGATTACTGATGCGAACTAATGTTCATTATAACCTAGGCTCAGATTCAAATTCCTTCCTCTCCTGAAACCTGTAGGCTTTGAAAATGTGACCATAGGGGCGGCTAGGTGGCGCAGTGAATAGAGCGCCGGCCCTGGAGTCAGAAGGACCTGGGTTCGGAGCCGGCCTCAGACACTTAATCCACACAAACAAAAAACCTAGCCGTGTAACCTTGGGCAAGTTACTTAACCCCAATTGCCCTAAAGGGGCGGCTAGGTGGCGCAGTGAGTAAGAGCACCGGCCTCGGAGTTGGGATGACCCGAGATCAAATCCGGCCTCAGAAAATGAGCACCCACACATAAATAATGACTAGCTGTGTAGCCTTGAGCAAGTTACTTAACCCCAATTGCTTTAAAAAAAAAAAAAGAAAAGAAAATGTGACCATAGCAAATACAATATTGTTAACTGACTTTGAAGATAATCTGATAATGAATGAGTGGAAAATTATTTTTTAGAAATTAAATAGCTGTCAGAATTTAATACAAAGAACATTTTCCAGGATAATAAATACTATAAATATCTTTATATGTTTGATATACATCTTAGGATTCCCCAAAGTTATTTATGAAATACTTAGTCTGTATCAACTTAAGATAAACAATTAGCAAATTGATGTGCTTTTCTGATATTCAAGGTCTTATGCTTTTACATATATATATATATATATACACACACATATATATATTAACTGAGCCTAGACCACTGCATGTAATTATTAAAAAACATATGAAAATTCATACATTTTTATTTTTGAGAGGCACTCCTATCTTGAATCACACAGACTAACAATTATTTTTTCTAAAAGGTATGCAGACAGAACCTTATTTCACAAATCAGCCAGTTGTTGTTTTATTTCAACAATGTATATAGATATGATTTTCTTATTAAATGAAAAGAAGGCAGTTTATATTCTAAATAACTTGGCTTTTAAAGCTCATTCTTTTTCCTCTTTTGCTTCTGTCAGGCCATCATCAGTCTACACTTAATTTGTACACTAACACCATTTGTTTTTTTGCTTCCGTGACAGCTTTCCGATGGCGCAGTCTCTTCACCCAACCCACTTCCTTGGCCTTTCCTTATAGCCCTGTTGCAAGACTCAGTCCATATAGCAATGGCTTTAATACTACCAGCTTCTCTAAAACCTCCAGTAAAGCAATACTAACACCTGAAAAAACAGGTAATATTTTAACTTTTTACCTGCTAACATGCTTTAAAAAACCATGCCACTAAAGCACTTGGATGAATGTCTTATAGAAAATAAAGGGCATAAAGGGTAATCCTATTATAATTTCGATACTACTTTGCATTTTATTTCAGGGTTCAAAATGAAAATCATTACTTTGGACCTAGGCATCATCAGCAGTCTATTGTCTGTTGTACAGATGAGGCAGTGTTACGTGTTTATTGGTATTTATGTACATAGTGAGAGGCATCTTGGTACAATAGATAGAGTGCAGAACTCTGGGAAGTTCAAATCCTTCCTTTGACTTCTTACCAGTTCTGTGACTGGGCAAGACAGCTTCAGGCAGCTTTCTATAACTTTTCTACCAAGTTATAGGCAGATTGTAATGTTTGTCAGTTAAGCAAGTTCCCTACATTGATTAAATCAAACTCTTTGATGTGTGTATACATAATAGTATGTTGTTGAAGAGTACATATGCTTTTTATATCAAACATCAAAGCAAGATTTAATTAAAGCTCTAACCTTTGTGTTATTCTTTTTTTCTCTCTTACCTATATTTATCAAACCAGGTATAAGAAAATCAGACAGCTTTTTTAAGTAGGGCTGGGATGACTGACATCATCCTCTCATTAGTCTCAGAATTGCTATCATTCTAATCTCACCACTTTTCTGCTTTCCTGGTCATAGTTTCTTAGTCTCTGCTGTCTTTTACATGCCCTCCTCCTTTGTTTTCTGCTGCTTTTTATTTAGTTAAAACAAGAAAGTTTTAAAGTCATCTCCACATGATCACTCACTATTTTAGACACAGGATATTGTTACTGTTGTCTATTTAATAAGTGGGTCAAATGAAGTTTCAGTTTAATATCATGATATGAATTATTCATCACAGCTAACTATCAGTGGTCTTCAATGGAAAATGGGAACCACCCCAGAGCACAATATATTTTTATGCCAACCCTTTAGAGAGAGATAATTAGTACTGCTTAACCAGAAGCCAAGTTTTGGCATTTTTTTAAGTGTTTAAGTTGGCTTGAGGAACCAGAAAAATAATGAATAGCTTTTTGTACGTTTACTGAATTGCATGTTTTATGTCTGAGAGTTGAATGCTAGAAAGGCAGTTGTTCTAGCTTTGGGAGTAGTGGGGAGTAATGAAGAGTTATTGATATAAGCCTGAATAATGTTTACTTTTCTTAGGTTATACTTCCAGGAGCTCCCCCCTTAGTCCTCAGTCATCCATAGACAGTGAATTGAGTACGTCAGAACTGGAGGATGATTCCATCTCCATGGGATATAAACTACAGGACCTCACTGATGTTCAGATCATGGCTCGCCTGCAAGAAGAAAGTATGTTTCTCTTTTCCATGGGGCTATTTGGCTTGGCAAGCTTGAGCTAGAAATGTGAAGATTGTGCCTAAAATATGAAAAAAAAGGTGAATGAGGCTCTTCTTCCTGGGTAATAGGCAGGGAACTTAAGCCACACTCTTTGTGTATCACTTGTCTAAATAAAATGTAATAAAGCTCCGATTTAAAGGTTTCTAGTAATCCAAGATCATCCACTGTTTTAAATTATGGCCATTTCCTTCATACAAACATTGTTAAGAAAACTACCCTTAGATAACCATTGAATGTACAAATATAGGAAAACTATATTTTAAGGTGTAATGCTGTAATATCCTTAAAATACTTTACTTCTTTGCTGAAAATCTTTGGGCAAAAAGGAGGGAGTAGGATCATAGAAATTAGAGCCAGGGGCAACCTATGATCATCTAATCAAGCCTCTCATTTTATAGATAAATAGATGATGTGAAATGTTTATCCTAAATGAAGGATAATATATGTAGTTTCCAAATGCAAATTCTTAGCTAAGAGAGTCACAGAAGTATCCTCCTTTTTTTTTCCAAATAAGTTCTATACTTTCTTAGATTCCATAAATGCAAAGAGTTGTTCATTAAGGATTTGATTAAGCAGCATTTATATGCCAGGCACTGTGCTAAGCACTGAGGATACAAAGAAAGGCAAAAGATAGTCTTAGACCTCAAGGAGCTCACATTCTAATAGTGGAGACAAGCAAAGCATTTGTACAAAAAAGTTATATATAGGATAAATAGGAAGTAATTAACAGGTCAGGCGCTAGAATTTGGGTGAATTTGGGATGGCTTTATATGGAAGGTGGAATTTTAGCTGGACTTAAAAGATGTCAGGGAAACCAAGAGGTAGAGAGGAGAAGGATGATATTACAAAGTTCAGGAATAGCTAGAGAAAATTCTTGGAGCTGAAAGGTGGATTAGAATAGTAAGGAGGTTCTTCAAAGAGCACATAGAAGGGGGTGGGGTGAAGAAGACTGGAAAGGTGGTAGGGGGTCATAGGTTATGAAAGGCTTTGCATGTCAAACAGAAGATTTTGTATTTTGTATTGATTTGTATCCATCCTGGAGGTAATAAGGAGCCACTGCAGTTTGGGTGTGGAATTGACATGGTTGCACCTTTGCTTCAGGAAAATTTCACTTTGGCAAATGCATGGAGGATAGACTAGTTTGGAGAGAGACTTGTGGCAGGTAGACCAACCATCAGACTGTTGTAATAATCCAGGCATGAGGTGATGAGGGTTTTTTTTATTAGGTTGATGGCAATATCAGAGGAGAGAAGGGGGAATCTTTGAGAAATGTTACAAAGGTGAAATTGATATGCCTTGTCAATAGATTGACTTGGAAGAGTGAAAGATAATGAGGAGTTGAGAACGATGTCTGTATTACAAGTCTGGGAGACTAGGAAGATGGTAGTGCCCTTAAAAGTAATAGGGAAATTTGGAAGGAAGGTTTAGGGGGGAAGATAATGAATTCACTTTTGGACATGTTGAGTGTAAGGTCTACTGGACGTATAGTTTGAGATGTTTGAAAGGCAGTTGGAGATGTGAGACTGAAGGTCAGCAGAGAAGTAGGGGCTGAATAAACAGATTTAAGAATCGCCATTAGAGATGATAATTAAATTCATGGGAGCTGATTAAAGTAGTATAGAAGGAGAAGAGAAAAGGGCCTAGCACAGAGTCTTGTGGACACTAACAGTTAGTAGGCATGAGAGAAGTGGTCATTAGGCAGGAGAACCAGCAGACAGTGTTATCTTGAAAGTTTAGAAGAGATTATCAAGAAGAAGGTGACTGACAGGAAAGGCTGCAAGGAAGTCAAGAATAATGAGGACTGAGAAAAAGGTCATTGAATTTGGTAATTAGATCATTGTAACAGTTTCTGTTGAACAAGGAGGATGAAGCTGGATTTAAGAAGACAGTAAAAGGAGAGGAAATGGAGGCATCTATCATGAATGGCCTTCTTGAGGAGTTTGGCCACAAAAGGTTTAAAGGCTATAGATAACACGGGGGATGGAAGGATCAAATGAGGGTTTCTTAAAGATCGGGTTTGTAGGCATTGGGGAGGAGTCAGTAAACAGGAGTGATTGAGGGTTCAGGGATGGAGAAGGGACCTTAAGTGAATGATCTCAGTTTCTTCAGTGAGATATGAGGCAAAATTCTCAGCCAAGACAGTGGGGGAGGGGAAAACATGGGAGACTGAAGGAGGAATGCAAAGGTCTGAAAGAGTCTCTATAGAGAGTTGGATAGTGAGTTGATAAAAGAAGTGTAGAAATGATTGTCTAGCAATAGTGAGGGCCAAGTTGAGGTTGTGTAACATAAATTTATAATGGTTGTATGATTTTTTTTCCACCTTCATTCAGTAGCATCTGTATAGGTGCAAAGTAAGCATATGGTGTTAAGGCTGAGGCTTGGCAGAAGGTGTATTGGATATAAGGGAAAGCTAGAGTCCTATTTATTTTTCTAAAACTTTAAAAATAGTGATCTGAAAATAATATTTAAAATTATTATATTTTTATTATTGTTAAAAATTAAGCATTATTATATGATATTCCATATTCAGATAAATGAAGTCCCTCTTCATTTTAGGACCTTACAGATTAAGTGATATGGGCACGTAACACTTGGTGTACTTACAATTTTCTATCCTGGAAGTCAGCAGAGCATGGAATTGGCAATGAAGCAGTGGATCACTAGTAATTCACAAAAGCCCTGTATAGTGGGTCCATACCATCAAGAATAACAGACTTAAATCAGAGAGTCCTTTAAGTGGCTTCTTTTGTGGGAGCTATGGCCCAATATTATTAAAATATTTAAATGTGGGGGCGGCTAGGTGGCACAGTGAATAGAGCACCAGCCCTGGAGTCAGGAGGACCTGAGTTCAAATCTGGCCTCAGACCCTTAACACTTACTAGCTGTGTGATCTTGGGCAAGTCACTTAACCCCAATTGCCCTGCCCTCCCCCCTCAAAAAAAAAAGCATCTATCTGGTTAACTTCCTGCTTTGGGAGATAGTCAAGGCTGACAAAAGAAACAGTGTTAAGAAATGTTTCCCTGGGATGTTGCACAGAGATAAATTTGGACATAGAAAATAAATTACTTTATATTAGCGCTTAGCAAACAACAAAGTTAAACATTTAAAATCTGGGGCAAAAATAGTGGATGTCAGTATAAAAGTCAAAGTCTCAGTTTCTCCTCATGGAAAGATGAGCATTACTAGTTTGGCAATGGTAAGGGTTTAAGTGCATAATATCATACATTTAGAGCAGAAAAGGGACTTTTGAGGTCACTGAATGCAACCCCCTCATTTTATATATGAGGAAACAACTTACAAGCAGTGAAGTGACTTAAATAAGGTCACAGTAAGTGGCAGAGCTGGGGTCTAAGCCCAGGCCTTTGACACCAAACCTACCAGAAGGGTCTTATTTGCAGGTGGGTGACTGTTGTTATCAACAAAAAAACATAAAAAAAGAACAAAAATTATTTAAGATGCTTTAAAAGAGTTTTCTTAGTAATGCATAGTTACTGTTGACTTCTTTAAGTAGACCAAATAAAACATTGAACCCATTAGAAAATACAGTTATTATTCATCATGTAGGCTTACTATGAGAGAGACAGGAGGAAGGAAATGGAGAGAGAGAGAGAGAGAAGCAATATGGGTCATTGATTTTATTTAGCTCGATATAGAGAATAGTCTTAATGGTTTTTGAATAATATGAAGTTTTCCAAATTTGAGAAGGGCCAACCTAGAAAGACGGACAGGTCTCTATCTGGGGGGGGGTGTCATACAGTGCCCTCATTTAATAAGGATTTACTATATCTGTTACTTGTCAATCTGGAGAAAAATGTCATTTTACAGAAGGCTTTATATATGAGAATTGTAGCCAACTACAACAGGTGTTAGGTAGCTAAAAAGGTAGTGCCCTCATAACTTGAAGGACCAAAAAAAAAACCAAAAAACCAAAACCAAAAACCCAACCCCAGACCCTTGAGATGAATAATATTTATTCAGTATATGCTTAACTCAAATGGTCATTTAAAATTTGACTTGACTGAAGGACCTCCCTCGAGAAAAAGCATCTCTTTTTCATTTTCATAGGCCTCCGACAAGATTATGCTTCCACTTCAGCATCAGTATCAAGACACACTTCTGGTGTATCATTGAGTTCGGGAAAGAAAGGGACATTCAGTGATCAAGAATATGATCGCTACAGTTTGGAGGATGATGAAGAGTTTGATCATCTGCCACCTCCCCAGCCTCGTCTTCCTCGATGTTCACCTTTCCAAAGAGGAATTCCACACTCACAGACTTTCTCTAGCATTCGGGAATGTAGAAGGAGTACAAGCTCCCAGTATTTTCCTTCAAATAATTACCAGCAACAACAGTATTATTCACCTCAAGCCCAAACTCCTCCAGATCAGCAACCAAATAGGACAAGTGGGGGTAGGTCACATGTCCTAAAACTTCGATTTTAGAATCTTTGAATGTTTGAGTTAAAATAAACATGTTGGAGATCACTTAATTTAACCTACTTTTTCTTTGTTTTTTTTTTGTTTGTTTTCATAAAAAGCGGAGCCCTGAGAGTGCTGAATTCTCTTGCCTAAATTGGTAGCTAATTGCCTCAGATACTTGATAACTGTGTGACTTGGGCTAGTCATTTAATTTCTGTATGATTTTGTTTCCTTATCTGTAAAATGGGGATGATATGAGCACCTATCTCAGGGTTGTTGTGAGGACCAAATGAGATCATATTTGTAAAGCATTTTGTTAGTCTTAAAGTACTACATAAATATTAGCTGTACAGATTATTGCCAGGAGGTCTGAAGCTTAAATTCTAGGCATTTGACTGGTAGACTGCTGATTTGGCCTATCTTTTGTTGTAGTTGTTCAGTTGGCATCCAGTGATCACTAGCCATATGTCCTATAGCTACAGAAACTCAACTGGCTGTTACTTAATTCTATTCTTTTCCACTCTGAGACTTTATGGTATCATCCCTTCCTTCTGTCTGGAAAGTCATTCTACCCCAACCCCTCCCCCAGATGCCCAATTCAGATGTATCTTCTTTAATGAAACATCCTACAACCAGATAAGATTTTTCTTCTCTGAACATCCTGCCCCTGTCTCCTTTAACCATCTCATTCTTCTTTAGCCTAATGGATTTCTCTTACAAGGGCAGAAATTATATTCCATTCACCTTTATATCTTTAGCATTATAGAATTTCAGATTTAGGAAGGAGCTCAGTGCCTTTCTAATCCCTATAAAAGGATTCTTTAAGAAAGAATCCCTCTTTAAAAAAATCCTTCTAAAAAAGCCTTTTTTTTTTTTTTGGTATCATTGATTCCTTTGTTAGTCTTATGGAATGGATGGACTCCTTGTCAGAATTTTTGATTTTAGTCATTTTTCTGTTGTATCTGATTCTTCATTGACTCCTTTTGGGGTTTTCTTGGTAAAGATACTGGAGCGGTTTGCCATTTCTTTTTCCAGTGCATTTTACAGATGAGGAAACTGAGGCAAGCAAGGTTAAGTGATTTGCCCAGAGTCACACAGCTTGTAAATGTCTGAGTGAGGCCATATTTGAACTCAGGAAGAGAAGCCTTCCTTACTCCAGGCCCACTGTACCACCCAGCTAGCTGCCCATGCTCAGAATAACTTTTTTTTTTTTTTTTTTGCTTTTTTGTAGGGGGGAAGGCAGGGCAATCAAAAACTTTATTTAAAAAGTTCATTCTGGGCATGGTGGCCTCATACACTGTCCTTCCTGTTACTGGGGAGGCTGAAGCTAATGTATTGTGTGAGTTCAGGAGTTGTGAGTTTTGCTAGGATTAAAGTCAAGTATCCGCACTAAGTCTGGCACCATTATGGTGAGCCCTTGGGGGATTAGGAGTGGTGGTGGCACAAGAAGCTGCCTAATGAAGGTCAAACTGAACTAGGTTGGAAACAGAGCAGGTCAAAGCTTGTGTGCTGAACAGTGGTGGAGCAGAGCCCATGATTGGCTGCCACCCTTTCAGCCTGGGAAAAATAGGGAGATCCAATCTTAAAAAAAAAAAAACAAAATCAAGTTCATTAACCCACAAACCTCTGCTCTAAACATACTGAGCAAGTGGTCATTTAAGCATTTGCTGCAGTACCTCCTTGATGAGGGGATTAGAGTCCAAGGCAGATAATTTCCATTTTAGGGTAGTTCTGATTGTTAAGAAGTTCTTCTTTGACAGGCTTATTATATTTGGCCTCTTTACAGTTTCCACCATTGCTCCTACTTTGTTTTCTGGAGCCAAGTATTAAAGGCAGTTCCCTCTTCCATATGACAGTCCTTTAAAAAAGACAACTATCTTCACATCTTTTCTGCAGGAAAGATGTTCCTGCATTGCCTAGGTTGGTGCCTTCTACCTAGTAAGCACTCAATAAATATTTCTTAAATGAATCATGATTCTCCTTTTCTTGTAGGCACCCCTCTGTTTACTTGCTTCCTTTATCTCATGATGTCATCCTTGTATTTTCACCAGTTTCATGCCAACTAGTTGTTCTCACTAACTTCCTTTGTTCATTAAATTGTTCCTTTATTTTTCTCTTGTTCTAACTTGATCTTCAGAATCTTTCTATCCTTCTCTTAAGGAGGGATCAAACCCTGCATTTTATTCAACCAACTAGGATGTCCTTAAAAGGAAGGGAAAGGCTGATTTCTTGGGCAACTTTCTTAGCAACTTTAATTCACCAAGATTCAGGTGGAAAAATAATAATGATGCTATATAGTTATGGTGTTTGCTTTTTCTTGCTCTCTTCCTGCGTCTCTAACCACTATTCACTTTCCTAAGTTGGATTTTCATCCGTGACTTGTCCTTAACTCTGGGTGATGTGAAACCTCTGTCCTGCTCCCTCTGTTCTTTTCTCTGTACCCTCTCATATGCTGACCTTGTTAACTCTCATAGGCTCAATCATCGTGCCATCATTGATGACTCCCAGATCTAAATATCGAGCTCAAGTTCCACATCAACAACTACTTCTTGGACACTTCCTCCTTACTCAAAGCTGCCATTTTAGATATTATCAAAAATAACCACAGAGCAACAACCCACAGGTCTCTTTTACCTCCATCATTAAACAATCCAATCCAAAGTGAGTCATTTTCTAATCACCCACTCCTTCATAATTTTTTTTTAAATTGAAGATGGTTAGAAATGATCTACAAACATATTACAGATTTCTGTTCCATTAATAACCAAGCATTTTGTAATAACCTACTATGTGCCAGGCACTGTGTATATTGTAGGCATCTCAAATTTAAGATGTCTACAACAGAACATGTCATCTTTTTGATAACCATTCAAAAGACCACTCTTCTTCCAGAATTCCATTTTTCTGTCATGGCCATCCCCCCAAAGGAGGATTAAATACGCATCCCCCAGTTATTTAAAGATCCTTACCACCTGACCTCCTGTATCTTTCCAGATTTATTATATCTTACTTTTCTCTATGTACTCTTCAGTGTGACCAAACCAGCCTTATACTGTTTTTCACATATCCATCTCCTGATTTGGTGCCTTTGCACTGGTTTCTTCAATACCTAAAAGGGACTTTCTCCTCTCCTCCATACCTTGGAATTCCTGGTTTCCTACAAGATTTAGTTTAACTGCTATCTTCTTCATGATTTCTTTTAAATTCCATGACTCATCCACCTCCTGCTTCTCCCAGTCCACCAATGTTACCACCAACCTCCCAAGATTGTCTTTGCTTTGTTTGTGTTATGTATGTAAATTGTGTGTGTGTTTCTATATCTGTCTATCTATATCTATCTATCCACATACATATATGTGGATATATGCATATGTATATACACACTCATTAAAATACATAATATATAAATATATAATAACATAGCAGTATATTTATAATAATCTCCCCCTTCCCCCCTTTCTCTCTCTCTCTCTCTCTTTCTCTCTCTCTCTCTCTCTCTCTCTCTCTCTCTCTCTCTCTCTCTCTCTCACACACACACACACACACACACACACACACACACACACACACACAGTAGCGGCAAGCACCCCAGCATCCCCAGAGTGGCTGTCAACACAGGTTCTTAGATCTGCTTTTCAAAAGGAAAGCAACTCAAAATGGGTTAACAAGCTTACTTTAATCAAACAAACGTATATTACCTAGTTCAGGGGGAAAAGGTCAGCACCCCGAACTTCAGAGTATACATACAGATCAAACAGACAGGCTTCCAAACTGTCCAACCATTATATCAGTACCAAATCACAGTTGCCAGACAGGGAAGCATCAACATCTGGGTTTTCAAAGCCAGGGGGCTCTCAACGGCTGCCCAGAGTCTCATCTGGTCAAATCACACAACACTTCTCAGAGTGAGCCCCAAAGCAAAGCCTCCCAACAGGGTTTATATAGCCTTCTCCTGGCTCAGCGAATGGAACAACGTTCTTGACCCCCTGCCCAATCACAAAGTATCAAGGTGTGGGCTTTCCTGAAAAACAAGCCTCCCACCACAGGCTCCAGGTGCACTTAAGATAGGGGCAGGGAAGATCTTTAAATTTGCATTTCCATTACACACAGACCCCTTACTAAGCATTTACTATGTACCAGGAATTGCTAAGCACTGTGAATACAAATACATGCAAGTAAGAAATCCCTGCACTCAAGAAGCTTACATTCTAATCTGGTAAGACTTCCAATAAGGGGAGCAGAAAGAAAGAGGGAAGTAAGGTAGAGGCCCAGTTCTGGGACAGATAAGGGAAAATCTGACCTATTAGAATCCAGGGTGGTTCCAGGGTAAGAGTACAAGATTCCCATGGGAGGGCATGTAGATATCTATCTGAGAGGAGTATGATGTGAGGTATTGAGGGGAGGTTTGTTTATGGGATTAGATGAAAGGAGACGTATTTGAGCCTCCATGTGCAGTTGTTTGTCCAGTTAGAAGGATAGATAAGGTTAGGAATTATTGCATTATTGTCTTTGTACTCCCAGCCCAGTATACACAGTGCCTGGCACATAGTAAGTTATTATAAAATGCTTGGCTATTAATGGAACAGAAATCTTTTCTATTGTTTGTAGATAATTTCTAACCTATTTCAGATTAGAAAACGAGTCACTTTGGGTTCTGTTGTTTAATGATGGAGGTAAAAGAGATCTGTGGGTTGTTGCTCTGTGGTTATTTTTGAAAATATCTGAAGTGGGGGCTTTGAATAAGTAGGAAATTGAAAAAAGGAACAGCTTTACAGACCTGGGTGATACCAAGCTGTCTTTTCTTTTCTTTTTTTTTTCTTTTTAAATGTTTTGAGACCAAGCAGACTTTCTCATTACACACCCATACTACCAATGGAGTTAATCAGTCAGACACTGGTTTCCTAATCTGGAGCTTAGAAAGGATGCTGACAGGACACATTGAAAGGATTTGTTTTATTTTTATCTTGGGCCTATGTCAAGAATAGAAAAAAAATGTGTTTCTATAAATTGAAAGCCAGATGAAAGTCAAAGCAACTTAATTTCATCTGTTTTGAGAGAACTATATAAAAGCTTAGCCTCAGTTTTTAAATTAAGAACTAGGACTGATGTTACCTATTTCATATTTCATGTACTACTCTTTGGTGGTGAGTGAAAGAAGTAGGGCAGGGAACAAAAAGCATTTCAAAAGCATAAAAGCATCTACACCTTATTATTGCCTTTTGAAATACCAATTAGCTGATTAGCCAATATTCCCAACCCTTCAGTTGTAGGTTTTTGGTTTTTTTTAAAGATGGGGAAATTCAGCCTTAAACTAAACAAGGGACCTCCAGCTTCAAAACTTGTGGTGGGGGGCAAGGTTTTAAGAGCAGAGGACTCGGAAAATATGGGGAAATTCAACTTTAAACTAGCCAAGGGACCTCAGGCAGTCAAAACCTGTGTGTATGTGGGGGGGAGGTGTTGAGAGCAGAGGACTCAGAAAATACCCTCTGGGCTTACAGTGATAACAAGTAGCCAAAGCAAAGGGGTCTTGGCAATAAGGGGTTCTATCTAGTTAATGCTCAGAATTTTGAGACCTATCTGAAGTGCCAGTTTTCATGAGTGAAGATCAGTATAATTAATTTAAAAAATTTTGGTTCTTCAATTTTGAATCTTTTAAAAAATTCATGAGGGTAATGAGCTCTTTTGATTTTTAAAATTATCAGACAGATACCTTAAAAATGGGATAACAATTTCACTTTTTTTACTACTATCAATACAATTTATGTGTAACATCCTTAATCCAGTTTTGAGAACTTATTATAAAACATACTCAAAGCCTGAGTTTTCCTGATAGATAAATTTGGAAGCCAATCGTATATGCATGCATATAGTTCTTAGAGGAACCAGTCTACTGTTGCTTTCTCAATTTATTGTTCCATTTAATTAGAAGACTTTTATATTATATATAACTTTGTCTAATCACTTTCCCCTTAGGAGAAATTTACTGCAAATACAGGTTGATGTTGTAAGATGTTTATGCTTATATCCTATTAAAGTAACTCAGCAATGTTCCAGTATCAATCTATTATTTAATAGATTCAGTATTATACTTACAAAACTTCTTGATTATAAAAATTTGCTATAAAAAGAAAAGGAAAGACTTAGTTATAAGTGTTAAAACAATGTTATAGAAAAAAACTCCATTACCGCTGTTTGATTTCAGGTCTGAGTCATAGCTGACAGCCAATCGTATAGTCAAAGAGTATTAAAAGTAAGACTTGAGAATAATCATGTAGGGAATATTCCTTTTCAGAAAGGAAATAACAGAATGGGAAATAGTCAGGATGATCCTACCTATGTCATGCCAAGGTCATCCTCAAAACTTTTCCTAGGCATAGACCAGCACTTTCAGCAATTTCCAGACAGCAGCACACGCCATTTTCTACTATTGGTTTCATGACAATTTAGACAACTATCCATGTAATCAAAACTCAAAACAATAGTAAATTATAGTCCCAAGAATTTTTACCTCAAATAGCAAAATTTCACTAGTCACAACTTAGGTCTTGAATATCTTTCCTAATGTTTCCCTAACAGTTAACATTTCATTAATCCTTTACTTATAATTAAAACTAACTATATTCTGGGGCTTCAGACATACAGTAAATACCTGAGAGTTGACTCAGCGTTAATATGTTGAAGCTACTTCTTTAAATCACCACATATACTTTCATAATAGTCATGAATTTTCAGTTGAAAATTTGCTATTTTAGTGAACTTATTTATATAATTTTTTTTTTTTTTTGCTTTTTGGAGGGCTATTGGGGTTAAGTGACTTGCCCAAGGTCACACAGCTAGTTTTTGTGTTAAGTGTCCAAAGCTGGATTTGAACTCAGGTCCGCCTGACTCCAGGGCTGGTGCCCTATTCACTGTGCCATCTAGCCACCCCTCTCATTAAATATTTAACAGTTAAAAAAATACCTGTTTTTTGTCACATCCTTTTAAAAGCCACATTCATAACCTAACAGTATCCAGATTAAAAGGGAAATTTTGTCTAACAGCATTTTTAAGAGCATTAGTCTCTCTAATTTTCATAGTATAAGACAATTTAGAAATACAATAATAATGCAGACAATATCATGTATTTAAAACATAAAACAGAACTTGAGATGACATCCATTCAGTCAATTGCATTTCCAAATTATCCCATATAAAAATCATTAATCTTATTACCTTTGGCATTTTTTAAACCCACTTTAGATTTATAACAGCTACATTCAATTAAAGAAATAATAACATAGTGCTTACCATAAGTTACTCACTGTTTTTAGAAATTTATAATTATTATATCATTTTGATCCTTACAACAACACTGGGAAGTGAGTACCATTATTATTTTTCTTCAGGAAACTGGGGCAAACAGAGATAAGATCATTTGCTTGAGATCATACAGCCAATAAATTTCTACAAATGGAATGTAATTTTCAAGTTCCCTTACATTTCCCCAGCATTTTCTTTTAACACCTGTACTTGTGAAACTGATCTGAGAGAAGTTAACAGGATAAGAGGGAGAGAGGGTCTCTGAATTGATTGGGAAGAGGTCACAGGAGATCTTTGGTTTAATCAGTCTTTTTTCTTTTCATGGTCAGGGAATGATTAATAAGACATGGCTATAAAGTATAAACTGTATACCTATCTTTTTTTTTTCTCATTCAGGGATGACTTCTAAACTAGTTGCCTTCCTTCATTGCTCTAAAACAAGCTGTCAGTCTTCAAGGGAAGTTCAAATGCCATTTTAACTTTCATAGGATCTTGATTCATGTTTTTTTCTTAAAACAAATTCTGCAGAGTGGCACCTCAGAACTTCCAAAGATATTTCAGAAGGGAGTGAGTTCCTAGAATTACCCCAAATCACAGTAGTTCTCCCCTGCAATCTCAAAAATGATGAACCTGGAGCTGCTAGGTAGCACAGTGAATAGAGTGCTGGCCTTGGAGTCAGGAAGACTTGAGTTTAAATTTGGCTTCAGATGCTTGATACCTACTAGTTCTGTGACCTTGGGCAAATCACTTAACCCCAGTTGCCTTGTCTTCCCCCCTCAAAAAAAAAAAAAAAAGATAAATCTTCAAAGTCCTTAAAGGTTAGTCTCCTTAACTTCAAAAATCTACCAAGCTGTTTTTAACAGTTCTACAAATTTTGATTATTGACTTTATTTCTGTAATTCCAATGTGTCTAAAGCTGAAATGACAGAAAAATGTGTTTTGCAGATCCTAACCCCCCTTCCTTATAGCCTAATCTCCCTGGGAAAGCCTAAAGTGGGAGTTAGTCTTGCTTACTGAGACAGTTGTTTTAAGTATGAAAAGTTTATTAATGTTTTCCAGTGTGCTAAACTCTTTGACTATAGCCCTTAGCAATTTTTCTGGCTGGCTGTATTTTAAATCTTCCAAGGTAACAGAATCTACAGATAACACAAACATGGCACAGACATTTTTATGTTTTTACAAAGACATAAACAGAGACAAAATGATAAGACAGATTACATAGGATAATTCTATCTAAGCTTTTCTTAAGGGAATCTAAGTTATAAAAGGCTTCTTGCTTGGTGTGTTTGAGTGTTCATTGATTAAAAACAAACTATTTGGGGTATTTAATTTTCTTGCTGGCTTCATCAAGACATTTCTTAAGGTAATTTATTTTATTTTAATTAAAAGACCCCAACCTGGCCAGAGGTGATAGGAGTAGTCTTGGGTCAGTTTCTGTCAATCAATTACATACCTGCAGGTTGTCGGACCATGATATGAACTTTAAACTACTCTTTTCTGAAATGGATTGTCACCTATAGCTTGTTTCCAGGCCTGAGAGAAAGCAGTATCCATTTTTAAAGATCTTAAAACATATGTCGAAAGAAAGTCCTCTGTAAGGGCGAACAAAGCCTCTCTTCAGTCCCCAAAGCCAAAATGTCAGTTCTCTAATGGAATCACTCTTGACCAAACATAGGAGCTTGAGATTCAGAGAAAGAAAATCACCCATTGCTGCTCTCCAGGTGCAAGTCAGAAAGAGCCCAAAGGGCTCCTGTAAATTCTGTATTTAGGTTCCCATAGGGAACAGGGCAGAAGGTAACTATTGACTTTCTGATCCCACCACTGCCACCAGACTGTCAACTCTAAAAAAAAAATATTCAAAGAATCAGGGGTTTTGCTACCACTTTTAACTCCAAAAATACCAAAGAGTTCATACAAGTTAAAAGCAAAAAGCTTTCTTTCTTCCTTTGGGGAAGAGAAATTAAAACACATATGTCGGGTCCTCCTCTAGTAGAATACCTGAGGCAGTGGGGACAAACTTTGATATATTTGTGGCTTGATAAAGAATCAAACAGTGGTGAGGCACAACAGTGATAATGAGGCAAGGTTGTCTACTGACAAAGTGTATTCATAGCAGGGCTTCATGTCTGGGCCTGTTGGTGCTTGCCTAAGCTTGGGGACGGATCATCAGTTCTGTGATTTAGGTGCAGCAAAGTTCATCCACAGTGCAAAGGATTGTTGTTATGCCATACTCAGGGCGCAGCTTGCTTGCTGGGCTTTAGCTCTGGAAAACAGGGTGTCTAAAAAGAGAGGGGTGATCTTTGGATCCTGACAGTAGAATAAAACAAGACGGAAATTACCAAGCAAAATAAATGTTTGTTTTGGCTTCTGATTTTTTTCTGTGACACTAACTTACCTTTCCAACTTTCTCATATTACTCTCCTTCACATTTTCTGCATTCCAAACTAACTGGAGTACTCTCCAGTCCCATTCTTACTGTAACCTTTTCTATCTATCAGCCTTTGTTCAGATTTCTCATACTATGACTGGAATGGCCTGAAGTTTCCTGCTTCAAGGCTCAATTTAGGTGTTAATTCTTCCCATGAAGCGTTTTCTGGGCCTCCTTAGCTGAAATGATCTCTTCCAGATTTCTCAAAGCAACTTGGACAAGTTTTATTAACTTGTTAATTTCCTTCCTATTCTCTTTAGTAGAGTTGAGCAATTATTTAGTCTAACTCTGAATTCAGAGTGTGACCTTGATTGGGAAAAGAATTAAATACTTATTTTCATTAACCTTTGGTTTTCTTTATAATCCTTTGCATTTTGTTTTATACATTTAAAAACATTTTTCTGAGAAGGGGTTCATAGATCTTCCTGGATTCTCAAAGGTGGTGGTGGTGGCACCTGGGGGTGAGGGGGGGTGGTCCATGGTGTTAAAAAAAAAAAAAGATACTAAAGCTCTGGATTAGATGAGCTAATATAGTAAAAATATAGTCAATGCAGTAGATAAGGCAAAGCTACTTTGTAATAATTTTGATAAAGAAAACCTACTTTTTATAGCCTATATTTCTGGCTTATTTCATAGGTCAGAGGCATATTCTGGGATCTGAGTATAACTCTGATGCCATCTGGTGGTCAGAAGCATACATTACATGGAGAAACCAACTTGTTTTATATTTTGTCTTTCTAACCCCTAACAACCTCTATTGTCCAGTGTTTGTGCTATAACTATGACCATTCTGAAGTGCTGCACTCAGTTCACATTGTGTTCTGGGAGATGTGAGGAATTAATTTCATTTCAGCAAGTCATGAGGCATTTATGATAGCTAGAAGGGACTTTAGATCATTTTTTAATACCATTCCCTTATTTTGCTGATCAGGAAACTGAGGCCCAGTGAATTAAACTTGGCCAAGGCTACATAAATTGTAAATAGAAAAACCGGAATTGGAACCCACATTTACTGACCACATTTCTCTCCATACTATATGTTTATATTGAACTCACAACTAGTTTTTGGTACATATCCATTGGCACGTTCTGTATACTTCATTTATACTGCCTGTAGAGCCTACTTAATCTGATTTTAAGGTAGTTTTTAGTGAGTGGAGAGTAAATTGTTTCTTTCCCTCATTCTTAGCTGCTTTACCAAAGGCAGCTTTGTATGGACCCTCCATCCCCCTTGGACAAAGTTATTTAGAATTACTCTGGAGCTACCCTGTGAATGTCCAGGTATGTTTGAATATTACTTTGTTATGCTTCATGACTCATAAATTTTGAATTTATATGGAGGGCATTTAAGTTTGCTTACTTGTTTTTAACAACTAATGTTTTGGGGCTTTTTTTTATTGCTTGAAAACTTGTTGCTTTTGACCTCCTGAAATGTTTTTGTCCTTCAGATAAGCTCCGAAGAAGTATGCCTAACCTAGCACGAATGCCAAGTACAACAGCTGTCAGTAGCAATGTTAGTTCCCCAGTCACTGTGAGAAACAGCCAGAGCTTTGACTCAAGCCTGCATGGGGCTGGTAATGGAATGTCAAGGATACAGTCATGTAGTAAGTGATGCTTCTTAATCTTTTTTTTTTTAATTGCTGCATCATTACAAAGTTATAAGAGAAATGTTTTATTGTTGAATGTGATCTCTGTATTACAGAGGGACTGAAAGAAGTTCAGTTTTCCCATGCTTTACAGATTTTATTATATACTCTGCTTATAAAGTAGTTTTTAGATGGTGCTGGTTCATTACTAATAATTAATTTACTTTGTCATTAAAGATGGCATTACAGGCCAGAGCTGACATTTTCCTGGTGAGTATAGTCGTAAAAAATCTATTCATCGCCTCTGTACGCAGACTGACTGTCTTGGATTCTGAGGTGTTGGACTCAAACCAAAGAGTTTTAGAAACTAGAAGGGACTTTAGAAGTCATATAATTCAACACCCTCAATTTACAAATGGGGAAACTGAGATCAGAAAGATTAGGGACTTACCTAAGGTATGTTGGTTAAATAACTAGTTAGTGGCACAGCTAGGACTAGAACCTTTATTTGGTGGCAGCTAAATGGTGCCATACTACATGGAGCTTTGGGCCTGGAGTCAGGAGGACCTGAATGAAACTCAGTCTTAGAGGCTTAGTAGCTTTGACTTTCTGACCTTGGGAAAGCCACTTAACCTTTGTTTGTCTCAGGCCTTCAGTTGTAAAATGAGTTAATGATAACACTCTACCTTTCAGGTTAATTGTGAGGATCAGATGAAATATTTGTAAAGAACAAACAACTTCTGTGTTCCCTTGGGGACCCAACTGGAACTGGCCAGTTCCTCCCCTCCCCTTCCCTCTGTTCACATGGGGTATCTTTATGAGAGAGCACCTTACCTGCAGGTATTCCACCCAAAGGAATGTAAATTTTGATTACTGAAACCTCAAAAGGTATCTTGGGGTTTATGGTTTATAGGCTTTATTTCTTTCTTAAGGACCATGCCTTAAACCCAGATCACTCTGGCTCTTGTTGATTGGCCAGCTATAGGTACCAGGCCAAGCTCCACTTGATCATTGTTTGGGTCCTAATTGTCTCAGTGAATGTAAAAAGCAATTGCTTTTGTTTTGGCTAGAAAACCTGTGGGTCTTCCTCTCCCACACTGATTTTTTTTTTTGACTACATAAAAAAAGACCATTCTCTGCCTCATTTCTTACCTAGCCTTAATTACTAATTGGGCATTACTTCAGTCAAACTGATACCTGGGAAAGACGTTAACTTAAAAAGGTCAGGGTCTCCCACTGCATCCAGGGCCATCTCTATTCATCCTGATCTATCTATATCTTGCCCCTGGACATAGATGGCTCCAGAGGAGAAAGTGAGGCTGGTGACTTTGAATAGCCCTCCCTCACTTAACTCCAATTCACTTGCAAGTCATGGCATCATCTTTTTGATGTCGTTGGTCTTAGAGAACAAAGGACCGAAAACAACAACTCAGTGTCTGGCACATAATGTGCACTAATAAAATGCTTATTCCGTCATTTCTCCATATGTTTTATGACTTTGTCTCATACTCTTTCTATTCTACCACCCTCTACTCAGCTGTCAAAGAAATCTTCTTAAACTCCAGTAGTTATCCATCACCTCCAAGATCAAATATAAAATTCTCTGACATTCAAAAACCCTTCATAACCTGCCCCTCCATCTTCCCCACTTTCCAATCTTCTTACACCTTACTCCCCACCTGTGCTGTGGTCCAATGACACTGATCTCCTCAGACAAATCCCTTCATCTCCAGACTGGTCATTCTCACTGGATTTTTCCATGCCTGGAATTCTTTTCCTCCTTATCTCCCGGCATCCTTCCGGTTTCAGCTAAAACTTCACTTTCTACAGGAAACCTTTCCCAATCCCCCTTAATGGAAGTGCCTTCCTTGTGGCAATTATCTTCCGTTTATCTTATATATAACTTGTTTGTACATGGTTGTTTCAATGTTGTCTCTACTATTAGACTGTGAGAGCAGGGACTACCTTTTGTCTTTATATATATCCCCATTGCTTAGCATAGCTCCTGGCATGCAGTAGGCTCTTAATAAATGATAGCTGATCATGTGTACAAGACATCAATTAGCATGGTGTATTAGGTGGAGTGCCAGCATGGAAGCCAGGGAGAACCTGGATTAAAGTCCTGACTTGTCAGTAAATACAAAGAAACCTGGAGTCAGAACTCTAGGTTACTAAAAAAAAATGAGTATAAATTATATATGAGTTGCTGGTTTGTATTGGTTGAGGGATTTTCCATACTAGAAGTTCACTGTCCTAAAGAAATCATTGATTTTCTTCTTCCATCCCTCCCAGATGTATATGTCACTGTGCTGGGTGTTCAGAATACAGAGTTTAAAAGTTAAATAACCCCTTGAGAAGATTTTCAACTCGGGGTTATGTTTTATTGTTGTTCAGTTATTTCTCAGTCATGTCTGACTCTTTATGACCCCATTTGGAGTTTTCTTGGCAGAGAAATCAGAGTGGTGTGCCATTTCCTTCTTCAGTTCATTTTACAGATGAAGAAACTGAGGCAGACAGGATTAAGTGACTTGCCCAGGGTCACATAGCTACTTAGTTTTGGAGACTGAATTTGAACTTAGGAAGATGAGTCTTTCCAATGTGCCACCTAGCTGCCCCCAGGTAGTGATGGTAGTGGTGATGCTGTTGATGACGGGGTGTGTGTGTCGGGGGGGGGGGGGAAGAGCAAAGGAGAAGGCCTCAAGTATTTGAGAAGGGAAAGAACCTTGGAGATCTCTTTTCTTATTTCCTGGCTAGGAATTGCAAGGTCATGCTTTTTCTCTGCTGTGTTTTGGTTAAAAAAGCAAAAAACAAAACTACTCATGATAGATTGTCATCAGTGCAGGGTTGGAGGGGATTGTCTGATACGATTTACTATATATTTAAAGTATTTTTTTCAGATTTTATACTGGAGTTTAAATAATCCTTGCTCTTGGGGGATATGTTATGATGACTTAGATGTCAGAATGGGATAAGATGGTTACAGAAAGAAAGCTAGGACAGGAAAATTTAGCCATCCTTCCTTGGCCCAAGGTTAAATCTGTTATTTAGGCTCTGCCAGTCATCTGGGAGCTAACAAGTTCTGGAGGCAGGATTTTGATAGAAGATCCACCAGGAATCCCAGGTAATCCATTGAGGAGCAAGCTCATTTTGGGAGATAGCAAGAGGGTCACAGGAGAAGGGGCCAGGTTTAGAGGCTAGGGCTGAAGCTGTTTTGTTCTGCTCTTTTTACACTTTAAATAAAGTTTTCTTGCATTAAAAAATATGAAATCCATTCTTAGCTGACAGGTTATAGTTTGCCAACCACTGGTGTGAGGACACTAAGTAAAAAAGGCAGCTATCCAACAAAGGGCGGGGTACTGTTATGCACATCTAGTGAATATGCTCCAGGCTCAATAATTAATAATATAGAAGGTGTGCCAAGGAGGGAGGGGATATGAAGCAAGAGTTGATTCCACAAATATTTATTAAATACCTACTATATGATAGATGCTGAAGATTCAACCATGAAATAAAATACAGGCCTTGATCTCAAAGGGACTTGATTACTGATGGGAAATTATGACATGTATATAAATAATTGATAAAAGCCACAGTGTAATAGATGCAAAGTTGAGGAGTCTGAAAGTACTGTAAGTAATTTTTGAGGGAAGAGATGACTTTCAGCTGCAGGGATGAGAGCTTTATGGAGGAGTCAGAGGCCAACTTGGACCTTGAAGGAAGTGAAAGATTTTAGCAGGTAGAGGTGAGCCTAAGTTGTCCAATTCTTCTTGAAAGGATTTGCATGAGAAAAGGTATAGAGATCAAAGAGAACATAACGAGAATGTGGGATGGTGAAGGTGATGGTGGTGGTGATGATTTTTAAAGTGTTTTGGCAGTGGAAAGCCATGGCAGATTTTTTTTTTTCACTACAAGAGTGACGTAATCTTTTTGTACTGCTCTCTTTAGTGGGCAGCTGTGTAAAGGATAGATTGGAGGCCTGAAGAGGAGACTCCTAAAATAGTTTAGGTTTTCTGCAGTGAGCCTCAGAATTAAGGTAGTTGTATTAGGAAGAGAAAGGCCATCATATTTGCAAAATGATGATTAGCGGCCTAACTGCCAGCTTCTTGTAGACTGAAAAGGTAGGGTGGGGATGAGGTAGGTACTAGATTGGACTTTTTATCTAAAAAGCTAGCTGGGGGATAAGAATATGACTTGCCTTGGTTTATAGCCAGCAATCCCCTTTAAGTCCTTTGACATTCTGAGACTCAGGGGAAGACTCACATAAGAGTCAGGGAGTGGGACATTATCTGCTGTAAGTATGAAGCTCTCACACTAGGTCTGGGAAACATGTCCTCAAAGAATGTACACAGAGGAGAGAGCAGAATTAAAAAATAATAGAGGAACTATAGAGAAGCAGATTTCAGATACACTCTAAGGAGAAACTTCAAACAGGTACTAAGTGGTACTACTTTGAAAAGGAATTGTTTAACAACTATTTATTAAGCACTTACATGCCGGCCACTGTGCTAAGCACTGGAGATACAAAGACAGAAATGAGACAATCCCTGTCCTCAAGGAGCTGTTACATTCTAACCAGGGGGGGGATAGGTACATAAGTAAGTATGTATATAATGTATAAAAAAGAAAAATGAATACAAAGTAGATTTGGGAAGGAGGACACTAGTACTAGAGAGGATCAGGAAAGGCTTCATATAGAAGGTGGTTCTCCAAGGATCTTGAAGGAAACCAGAGATCCCAAGAGTTGCTGTGGGGACAGATAGTATAAAGGCACAGATGGATATGATGTGTATAGGAGACTGCATGGTAGGATTTCAGATTGTGAGGAGAAAATGAGGAAATATATTTGAGGGATGTGGTAGAAATAGAAATGAAGAGATTGGGCAAATGACTGAATATTTGGATGTGTGAAGAGTCTTTAGGAGGTCACCAAACTGATCAGGTAGTGAGCTCCTTCACCCATAAGCATACTTAACCAGGGGTGTTAGAGAGGAATTCATGCTTTAGGTAAAGAGTTTGACTGATGACTGTCAAAAGTCCCTTCCAGCTCTGGAATTTTGTGCCCCTACAACATGGAGCTTGGATGTAGAATTCGGGCCAAACATAACTGGACTATTGACAAATAAGATCGCAAAGGAGAGATCTCAGATATCAGTGAAAAAGGAAACTAAGAAAACTAAAGGCTTAGTTCACAGGTATATTGCACAAAAGGCTAGGATTAATAGGTAAAATGTGTAAACGTTTCCCTTGGCTGTTAATTTTAAAACCTTTTATTATAAAATTGCTATCTTCTCTAGCAGGCAAAGCTGGTGAGCGAGCCCAGGTTTGGAGAGAAGGTGGTGGCAGTTAGATACTAGCAGAAGAAGTGAATCAGTTAGGTCTCTGTCTTTTTTGGTAGAAGGATAGAATCACAGAATATTCTAGCTTTATGCTGCTACAAAGCAATGTACTCAGATTTAGACTGCATGTTTCTTTTATCAATTCAAATCACTAATCTATCGCAGTATATTGTAATCATAGAATTAAATCTGAAAGAGAATGAACAGAATATCTGGTACATGAGTGTGGGCTCATTTTGCCAATGTGGAAACTGAATTCCACAGAGATGAAGGGACTTGACCAAGATCACACAACGAGTAATTAGTAGAGTTGGGAGTTAAGCCTAGCTTTTCTGATAATCAAATTCAGAACCATTTTCCCACTATACTCTGGAGTTTTACTGCTATGATACTTCTTCCTAGCTTAACAGAATGTAAACTTCTTGAGGGCAAGCATATTTTCTTTGTATCTCTAACTCCTATCACAGTGCCTTTCATGTAGTAGCCTCTTAAATGCTTGTTGGGTTTGATTGCTATTATTAATATTTAAAAATTTTTTAAAATTTATTTGGTTACTTTTTGTTTACAACATTCACAATCCCTTGTTTCAAAATTTCTCAGCTCCCCTCTCTTCCTCATGGTGGCATGCAATCAAATATAGGTTCTACAAATACCTTCACATTAAACATTAGTTAAGTTGTAAAGAAGGATTACAACCAGTGGAGTGGACAATGAGAAAGAAGGGACAAAACAAAACAAAACACAAGAGAGAGAGTAAGTAGTTTGCTTCAGTCTGCATTCAGACCCTATAGTTCTTTCTCTGGATGTGGACATCCCTTTCCATCATGAGTCTCTTGGAGTTGTCGTCTAACCTCGTGTTGCTGAGAGGATCCCAGTTTATCAAAGTTAGTTGTCACACATATGATGTATCTGTAATTGTGTACAAAATTCTCGTGGTTCTGCTCTCTCACTTAGCATTGGTTTATGTAAGTCTCTCCAGGTTATTATGAAGTCCATCTGCTCCTCATTTCTTATAGGACAATAGTATTCCATTACATTCATATACTACAACTTGTTTAGCCATTCCCCAAGTGATGGGCATCCCCTTGATTTCCAGTTCTTTGCCACCACAGAAAGTTGCTATAAATATTTTTGTTCATGCGGGTCCTTTTCCCACTTCTATGGTTTCTTTGGGATACCCTAGAAGTGGCACTGCTGTGTCAAAGGGTATGTACTTTTTTATAGCCCTTTGGGCATAGTTCCAGATTGCTCTCCAGAATGGATGGATCATTTCACAAATCCACCAACAATGCAATAGTGTTCCAATTTTTCCACATCCTCTCCAGCATTTGTCATTTTTGTGTTTTGTCATCTTAGCCAGTCTGTCTGCTGGGATGTGGCACCTCAGTTGTTTTGATTTGCATTTCTCTAATCTCTAGTGATTTAGAACATTTTTTCATATACTTATAGATATCTTTAATTTCTTCTGAGAACTGCCTGTTCATATACTTTGTCCATTTATTAATTGGGGAATGACTTATATTCTTATAGATTTTACTCAATTCTCTGTATATTTTAGAAATGAGACCTTTATCAGAGCTACTGGATGTAAAAATTCTTTCCCAGTTTTCCACTTCCCTCCTAATCTTGGTTACATTGGCTTTATTTGTACAAAAACTTTTCGGTTTAATGTAATCAAAATTATCATAATGCTCTCTAAGTCTTGTTGGGTAATAAAATCTTCCCTTCTCCATAGATTTGACAAGTGAACTATTCCTTTGTTATTTTTAATCTAATTCCATAGTCATCTAAAGACTAGACAAAGGGGTAGAGCGTTGCTTAATATTTGGGGGCCACAAAACCATAAATGTTCATTTGTGCTATTACTATGAGTTTTGAAGATTGATTAGGAAATAAAGGAACCTAACTTCATTTCCATAGCTTTCATATCACATGTAGATATTTTAGAATGTTCAATGTTTTGTCTTGATTATAGAGTATGATATTGACAGGAAATCAGAGGTTATTTAATCTAACACCTGGCTTAATGAAGGCATCTCTGCTACAATTCCCAGTAGCCTTTTCCTGTTATCCACCTTCTACTTGAAGACCTCCTATCTCAGGAGGCAGCCCTTTCCATTTTTTGACAGTTGTAAATGTGAGGACATTTTCTTCTTTTAAAGGTGACTATAATGTTGGTGAAAAATTACTGGATTTATGGTCAGATGTTGATTGACTCTAAGCTGTTTCCTCTTCTGTCTGTATGGCTATCAGATTCAGTGACTTATTTTTAGGAGGTCAGTTTTTTCATTTGTAAAACATACACAATAAATTTATACATATCTGCATGTGTATAAATATGTAAACATAGAAAATCTTTAAAAACATAAATATGTAATCCATAAAAATGGAATACTTCTATTACATATGCAGAGGGATGTTGTAAGAGCACTACTCCCCTTCCTTCCTCTTTCTGTTTCAGTTTGCTTAGGCTATGATCTGAAAACCTGACTTTCCCATTGACTCATCATCCCCACCCCCACTACTATGGTTTCTCCCACTGGGAAGCAAAAGAGATACTTGGTGCTCAGTATGACCTATATATGGTGGTTGTTTTCTTTTTTTTTATTCAAACAGAAACTCATTGAATTAATTTCATGAAATAAATGTTATAGGGAATTTGACTAGAAGCTGTTTTTCTCAGGTTAATAGAAATGATCATGATTTCAAATGAAGCTATAGCTGCTCTTTTATGGAACCATTTTAACAGTGTCCTCCTCCCTAACCCCTCCTGAAGTTAAATAACTTAGCACCAAGTAATCATTCATCATTTGATGTTAGCTTAAAAGGAAATGTCTAGTGGAGGGCCTTGGGAATCTGTCCTTGGCCCCATGCTATTTACCTTTTGCATGAGTGACTCAGATGGTGACATCCATCATGCCTATCACATGATGCAAAGATAGAGAGGATATGTGTTCACACTTGCTATGAGTCAAGATCCAAAAGGTGATCTGTTGTCTAGAATGGGAGGCAACATGGTGTAGTAGGTTCAGTATTTAGGCTTGGAACCAGGAGACCTGGGTTTAAAGCCTACTTCAGACATTCAGACACTTAATAACTGTGTGACCTTAAATTTTTTTTTCCTCTTTGGAGGGCAGGGCAATTGGTGTTAAGTGACTTGCCCAAGGTCACACTGCTAGTTTTTGTGTTAAGTGTCTGAGGCCGAATTTGAACTCGGGTCCTCCTGACTCCGCCCCAAAAATGGCAATTTCAAAATTACAAAAGTTTAAGATTGGCCCTAAAGAGCTTTACTTTTTGCAGCGGTAGGGGGTTCACAGATTTGGAATATCATGTATTCTCAGTTTTTAAAATATATTATTGATTTTACTGGCATTTTCCTACTTTCTCTTTTTTCTTAAAACGTTCTTTGTTATACACACACACAGAGGAATCTGGTGGGGGTGGGAGGAGATATAAAGAGAAATACAGGTGATATTAAAACAAGATATCAATAAAGATTTATTTTTTAAAAAGAAAAGTATCTAGAGGAGGGCAACCAGGACTGTGAAGAACTTCAAAAATCATAAGATAGGAAGACTGGTTGAAGGAACTGGGGGTGTTTACTGTGAAGAAGAGAAGACTTAGATGATAGCTGTGTTTCAAGTATTTGAGTAGATGTCATGTAAAAGAAGGCTTAGACTTGTTTAGCTTGACCCCAGAGGTAGAAGTAGGAGCGATTGATGCATGTTGTAGAAAGGCAGATTTAGAGAAACTTCCTAAAAGTTAACTCTCTGAAAGTCTAATGGGCTGCCATTCAAGTTCCATTTGTGTGTTATGTTGCATGCTAACTTGGTTCAGATTGGTTATTACCATTTGGGACTGATGTGTAATGTGATTTATAAGATTTCCTCAATTGAGGCATCCCTAAAATTTCTTCTTATATGAAGATTTTTGTTTTCTTCTAGTTCCATCACCAGGACAGCTTCAGCATCGAGTTCACAGTGTGGGTCATTTTCCAGTGTCCATAAGGCAACCTCTTAAAGCCACAGCCTATGTGAGTCCAACTGTTCAAGGCAGCAGCAATATTCCTTTATCCAACAGCTTACAGGCATATTCCAACACAGGAATTCCTGCACCAAACAAAGCTAGTACTTCTGGGATGATAGGACGAAGTGGGCTTCCAAGACCATCTTTGGCAATAAATGGGAGTAACTTGCCCCGGAGCAAAATTGCACAGCCTGTGCGAAGGTGAGACTTTTTTCTCTCTCCATTATTTAAGAGTTCTTATGTTGTATTCTTTTTAACATGTTAAGTTCTTACAGAAACTATCTGTCTTTTCATTTATTTAGTTCTTGAACCTTACTATCTGTTACTTTTTTTGTGTGAAATTAAGATGAGATTATCAATCAACCTTGCATGAAAGTTGATGATTGATAAAGAACAAAGTGATCATGAATTCAACAAATAACTCATTTACTAGACACCTGCTACAAGCTAGACCAAGAGGAAGGTCTCTAGTGTACTGGGTGGCTCCTCTGTGCAAGATTTGTGGGAGCCTAGAGATAGAAATTGCTGAGGCTGAAAAGGTGGATTGCTTATGTTTATGGGAGCACAACTCCACTGGAATGTTGTTCAGAGCACTTCTTTTCATGACATCCATTCAAATATTGGATCACATCTATCCTCTAAATCTTTTCTTCATAGTAAACATCCCCAGTTCCTTCAACCAGTCTTAATATGTCAAAATCTTGAAGCTCTTCACAATCCTGGTTGCACTCCTCTAGATAATTCTTTTTAAAAATACATACATACACACATACATATATATTTCTGTGCATATATTACACACACACACAAACACACATGATTTTTTTTTAGCATTATCTATGAGCCAGGTGCTGTACTATGAGTGGTACAAGAATGACTAAGCTCTGCAAGGGAGCTTACTGTCTATTAAGGGAGGTATGTTCACACAAGTAAATGCATTATAATTCAATCCTACCTACATTGGTTAAGTATCTCTTATATGCTAAGGACTGAAGAGACAAAGATAAAAATGGTTCCTGAACTCAAGGAATTTACTTTCTGTTGGAATGTATGGCTAGTGTGTGATGGGTACCATAAAGGATGTACTAAAAAAAAGTGTCTATTCAAAGAAAAAATTTAGTTGGAAAATAGTGAAATCTCTTCTAGATATTTACTCCTTTTTATTACTTCTCATTGTTATCACTAATCATATATAAATGAAATATATATTCTATCTAATAAGACATAATTATTACTTGTACTACCTAATCAGAGGCAGAGTGACCTAGTAGTTGAAGAGCTGAGATAAGAAGAAGGCACAAGTTCAAGTGCCACCTCTGACACATGAGATGTGTGACCTTGGGTGCTTAGCTTCTTAGTGCCCCAGGTGGTTCTCTGACTATAAATTGCAGAACAGTTGTTGATCTATACTGGTAGGAGTTGCCTTACCACTGAACTCCTAGGTGCAAACCCAAAACAAAGTTATAACTGATAACTGTAGCTGACTTAAAAAAAAAGTGACAGTGACTTCTACATCACAAGCTCTTAAGGTGCAAGTGGTAAAAATACCCCCTTTTCTTGCATAAGAAGAAACTGAGGCACAGACAAGTTAAATGATCCATCTCAAGTTCTGCAGTTAGAAAGTAACAAAACTGTCACTATACCCTATGGCTTCACACTTCAAATCGAGTTCCCAGGATAAATGAAAATGTTTATATTTTATGGTAAACAATGAATAAATGATATAAATTAATTGGTGTTCCCCAGAGTTAGGAAGAACACTTGAAGTTACAAAATTTTAAGAAGAAAACCATATCTTTTTACACACAATAAGAAATATAGAACTAGAGACGAAAAATTATGAAGAACATTGCAGCATTTAATGCGTTAGTGTTTTTTTTTCTCCTCTGTTACATAACCCTTGACTTAATTTTAAATTGAATTTTTTCAGAATGCTAAAAATGTTTTGACATTTATTATTTTTCAAAGGCACGTTATGACTATTGATCTGAATTGTTAGGTTCTAGAAAAACTGGTGTCAGGAATGGGGTCCAACAGAACAATGTCCAGAGAATATGGGGAACCTGGGTCTGAGTTGTGTCTCCCCTAGAAACTACATTAGGAAAAAGTACAAGAACAATCTAATTTGAGAATTCTGAAGGGGAAAATGGTCATTATGTATTATAGAAGGCAGTGTGGTTCAATGGAAGGAGCATTGATTTGGAGTTAAAGGATGTGAATTAAATCTTGGCTCAGCCATTTCATTGTGTAGTCTTTTTTTTTTCTTTTTTAAAGGGAGGGAGGTAGGGCAATTGGGGTTGTGACTTGCCCAAGGTCACAAGGGTGGTTTTGTGTTAAGTGTCTGAGACCAGATTTGAACTCGGGTCCTCCTGACGACTTCAGGGCCAGTGCTCTATTCATTGGGCCACCTAGCCACCCCATTCATTATGTAGTCTTGAGCAAGTCACTTAACCTTTGTGGCAGAAAATGATAGCAACAGATGTGCAATAACTTTGTCCAGCTTAGCATATCTCTATATCAAATTTCAGTTATAACAGCATTTATTAATTGTTTACTGTGTACCAGACATTGTGCTGAGTGCTGGGGATAAAAAGAAAGACAAAAACTGGGTCCTTAGCTTCAAGGGATTCTCATTCTAATGAAGGAGACAGCATATAATTAAGTATGTACATATAAGCCAAATACAGTGGAATTGGAAGATTATCTCAGAGGGAAAGCCCTAGCTGTGTATGGTATTGAGGTTAGGTTAGGCTGGAAAGTTCTGCAGATGGTGTAATTTTAAGCTGAGTCTTGTAAGAAGTTACGGAAGTAAGAGACCTGGGTGGGGAGGGAAGAGCCTTTCAGGTATATGGATGGATGGCCAGGGCAAAGGCAGGAAGTCAGGAGACAGAGTGTCTGGTGTAAGGAACATCAGCTAGACTAGTGAAAATTGCTGAAATTGCTGTGTGTGTGTGTGTGTGTGTGTGTGTGTGTGTGTGTGTGTGTGTGTGTGTGTGTGTGTGTGTAAACTGTAGGAAGACTGGGAAGGTAGAAAGAGAACCAGTTGTGAAGGACTTTAAATATCAAATAGGATTTTCTGTTTTTGATAGTACAGTTTAAATGGGCAGATGACATGGTCACACCTGTGCTTTAGGAAAATCACTTTGGGCAGCTAAGTGGAGGATGGTTTGAAGTGGGGAAAATTTGAGGCCGGGAGACCAAACAGAAAGAAGACTTTTACAGTAGTTCAAGGGTAAGGTGACGAGGATTTGTATGATAGTGACAAGTGTGGGACAGGAGAGAAGGGGACTTACACAAGAGTTGGAAGAAATGGAGAAATGATGATATGGAACAGCATTATCGGCTACATGGGCTGAGTGGTGGGTGAGGACTCAAGGGTGATATTGAGGCTGGGAGCCAGAGGATGGTGGTAGCCTCTGCAGTAATAGGAAAGTTGGTAAGAGGGTGAGCATGGGGTAAAGCTAATGAGTTCTCTTTTGAACATCATGAATTTGAGATGCCTATGGAACATTCGGTTCAAGATTCCAAAAAGGCAATTGGTGATGTGATGCCAGAGCTCATGAGAGAGATCAGGGCTGGATATTCTGATCACACTTGGGTGACTTCTGTCAGAAACATGCCTAGGCCACATGACTCTTTTCAAATGGTTCTTCCTCTTCAGTTATTTTTGAGAGCAGATGTGCTAGAAATGTACAAAATACGCCATTATGTAACCTTAAAATAAGCTCTGATGGCAGCTACTGGAAGTCTATTATATTGTCTGTTCAAGTATCTCAGAATCTTAAGATATAAGAAATGAGTACTTGTATTTCCTCTTTACAAAGTGAAGAATGGGCAAAAAAGAGACAATTTAGAAGCAAGGCTAGTCTGCTTTCGTTTGTAATAGGCCTAAGTCACAGCTTTTACTGGGGCAATAACGTCAGGCCCAGTTAGAAAACCACATCAGAAGCTGGCTAGGTCGAACTATGTATATTTCTAGACAAACACATTCCCTTCAAGTTCAGCTCTTTGTCTCTTGGCAGGCTCACAAAATGAACTTGTACCAAAATATGGATTCTGTTGGAGGAACTCTGGTATCCCAATCTGGAGATGGTTTTTCCTTTTTTCCTGTCTTTTGGCTAGAATTTTGCAGGCATGACCCAGGTCAACCTGACCTTGGCTTCTCCAGGTCCATCCTATTAGAGGTTTCTTAAGGGAAACTTGATATAACCTCAGATTAGCTGTAATATATGTACATAAATTCACTCTTTAATTATTCTTTCACTATTTTGATTGTGTTTGTCAGATTGCTGAGACAGTGCCTTTTAGAAGACATTCTTGTTTCATTGGCATGTTTACTTTTAGCTTAGCTGTGCAAACATCTTTAATATGGGTCCCATCTGTCTTGCTTTAGTCCCATTTGGGGTCCAGAATTCATTTTCTTATTTAATGACTGAGTGTACTTGATAGATTTCCCAGCATAAAATACTTAATAGTTATAGCAGTGTTAATTTTGAGGATATTAGTGGCCTAGTGATTTAGAGTTGGACCTGCTCAAGGATCATCCTCAAAGTGAATAACATCTCACTATGAATGGAAGACAGTTCAATAAACATTAACAAGCTCCTGCTCTACTCCTGTGTAGTGTGCTGAATGCTGGGGATGTTGGATGCTGAGTATAAAAAGCATGGCCAAAAAATAGCCCTCATTCTCAAGGAGCTCACAATCTAATGGGGAGGCTGCATGCAAACAACAACCTGCAAGGGGTGGGGTGTGTGTGTGTGTTTCGTTCTCAAAGAGGACATCACGTCTTAACTTGCAAGTGAATTGAATTTAAGTGAGGCAGGATTATGCAAAATCATCAGCCTCACCTTCTCTAGAGTCATTTGAGTCCAGTGGCAAGACATAGGTCAGGACAAGTGGAGATGATCCCAGATGCAGTGGGAGACTTTGGCCTTTTTAAATTAAGATCTTTCCTAAGCCTCAGTTTGTCTGAGGTAACTCCCATTCAGTAATTTAAGGCTAGGTAAGAAATGAGGCAAAAGATGGCCTAGTTTGCCTACTTAAAAAAAAAAAATCAAACTTGAAGGGGAAGACCCTCAGGGTTTCTGGCCAGAACTGAAAGGATTGCTATTTACACTTACTCTGAGCCATCAAAACCCAAACAATGACCTCTTATTGACCAATCAGTGAGAGCCAGAGTGATTTGGGTTTAAGGCATGGTGAATTAATTGCATTTGAATCCCAGTGAGCTTTATCAGAGCCTGGTTTCTACAGCTGTACTTTAAGAAATGTACATACAGAGGGTAAATCTGGGATTATCTCAAAGGGAGGGAAGGCACGCAGGCTTCTTAGAGAAGGTAGAATGTAAGGGAGCATTAAAAGGAAATCAGAGAGAGAGAGAACTGTCTGTTTATTGTCTATCATCTGTCATCTACTGACCATAATCTACCATCTATGTGTCATCAATCTATGATCTGTCTGTCATCTAATCTATCTAGATAGAGATAGAGATATATAGACATAGTTATGTAGATAGGTATAGAGATACATAGAGATATAGAAACTTATCTCTATATCTCTACCTATGTCTCTATCTCTGTCTCTGTACATACATACTTATATATCTTATCTGGTGTTTTAGTTTGCATTTTTATTTGGAGTAAAATATAAGGCATGTCTTTATTTTTTAAGACCTTAAAGACTATGTAGTCCATTAGATCCATGCTGCTTCTGTGTACTTCTTTATGTATATTTCAGTAATATAGTATTTCTGGTGGCATTCTCTTATCTGTAACTAAATAAAAGTCTTCTTTGGGAATGAATGAATCAATGAATGAATGAAAAAATATTAAGTATTTTTTCTGTGCTAAGCAATAGGGATACAAATGCAAAAAGCAACACAACTTGGAATTTTTTATATATTGATTGATTGATTGCTTTTTTGGAGGGGGGAGGGCAGGGCAATTGGGGTTAAGTGACTTGCCCAAAGTCACATGGCTAGGAATTTACATTTAAATAGAAGGTTATGCTTATAGTGGATAGGGTGTTTTAGGTTGAGAAGTTGAGAAGTCACGGAATGGTGAATATAATCATAGGCAGTGTCCTTTGCTGCAATGGTAATTTTGATGGAGAAACCTGGCGGTATAGAGTAGAGAATTAGTGATTAACGTTGATGTGATGGGACCTGAACCCCTAAAAGGAAAAGACTGTTTCTTTTTTTTTGCTTTTTTTTGGAGGGCAGTTGGGGTTGAGTAACTTGCCCAAGGTCACATGGCTAGGTTTTGGTTTGTGTGTGTTAAGTGTCTGAGGCCAGATCCGAACTCAGGTCCTTCTGACTCCAGGGCTGGCGCTCTACTCACTGCACCACCTAGCTGCCCCAAGACCATTTCTTCGAAAGCAACCCAGGCCCTGAATTTTTCCCATACATTTCAGCAGCCCATATCACTGGCATCTCACCCAAGGCATCTCTCTGGTCCACCCCAGCCCACCTAGATACTTGGTAGTCCTTTCATAGTCACTTTTGGCCTGCCCCAGTCTATTTTATTCCTTTCACTATTCCACCTGGTCAACCTCAGGCCACTCCTTAATCCCATCCAGATCTTTTCATTGTCCCCCCCCCTTTTTTTAACTGTATCAGCCTCACCCCAATTTAAGTTGCAGATTCCCTAAGAATCTCAGCTATTGGTGTTATAATAAACCTTGCTACTTTGACTAGTTATAGTTTGAGTATGTGAATTCTTGGTAGACACTGCCCTGTACCCTGACATTTCAGGGTTCCCCACAATCCCAAACTGCATCAATGTCATGGCAGGAAGGTAGTCAGAGTGCTTTGTGGTTGGGTATGATAGACAGAGGGGATTAGATATGATGGACTCACCAATTTATAAACACAGGGACTCCAGGGTGGGAAAGAGAGTGCCTGGTTAGAGCTGAAGAAGAAACATGATAGATAAATAATGTGTGTTGGGTGGGTATGGGGACACTTAGATATGATGAACTTGCACTGAGATCTGGGAGGGCCTGTTGGGAGCCTGATGGTGAAGCATTGACTGCATGGTAGGAAGATCTCAGAGTTCTGTTTCTCAGATATAAGGTATTATAGAGAGGACTTTCAACTTTGTAGCACTTCTCATTTAGGTCTAGTAGAGTTAAGTTTACTTGTCAATCATAATATTTTTACATTTGTATAGGACTTTAACTTTTTAGAGCACTTTGACATCTGTTGTCTCATTTAAACATCAGTTGTAAGAGTAAATAAATCCCTGTTTCCCGGATGGCACAACAGAGGCCTAGAGAAGTTAAATGACTTTGTCTAAGGGCTCACAACTAATTTTTGATGCAACTAGGTTTATGAGCAGTTTTGAACGGCTTCCTCTACACTAAGGTAGTCTCAGCACTTCCTTATTCATGCAGGCTGTTACTAAATCAAGCTGCAACATGGAAATGTCAGTGATTCCTCCTCCAATGAAGTAATTGATTTTTTTAGTCATTTTTTTAGATTGTTTGTAGTCATTTGATAATTTTGAATTTTTCCTGAAGGCTTTAGATTGCATTAGTATTTAGGATGATTCTGTGCTTTGATATCAAAGTTCTTCAGAAAGCATTAGTTTGATTTTAAGTGAATTAAGAATTAATTCTAATCAGCTATATTTAGACACACTGTACCCTGACCTCAATGTAGTGATATAATTTTGGTCCTCTTTGAGAATGAAGGGGGCAGCTAGCTGGAGCACTGGTGCTGGTGTCAGGAGGACCTGAGTTCATATTTGACCTCAAACACTTAACTAGTACTGGTAAGTACTAGCTGTGTGACCTTGGGCAAGTCACTTAACCCCAATTGCCCTGCCTTCCCCCCTCCAAATATGGAAGGAAAAAAAAAAGAATGAAGGGCAACAACCAACCAACCAAGAATTAAGACTTCAGTGGAAAAGATGCAATGCAGTTGGACCTTTAGGATTAAAAGTCAAAAGTGATGATGCCTATGTTACTTATTAACCTTTTGCCACCTTTTCTTTTGCCTTCCAGTTTTCTTCAGCCCCCAAAGCCTCTGTCTTCACTTAGCACTCTGAGAGATGGAAATTGGAGAGATGGCTGCTATTGATGTGGCATTTTGTACTCTTGAAGACTGGGAAAGAAGTGGAAAATGAGGGTTGTGTTGCCCAGCTGGCTGGGTGACAGTCCAATGGGCGTTAATGTCTTTCCCTCCTTATGTTTTAATGGATTCACCACGCTGTTGTTTTTCAATGGACCTTGATTTTATCAGAGACTAAATTTTGCACTTCAATATTTGCCTGGGATACTGCAATGTTCTCAAACCCCCAGTTGCAGTATTGTGACATTTAGAACTAGATCTTTCGCTTTTTCTTTTTTTTATAGAACTGCTATGTACCTGAACTACTTTTTGAGAGAGTGAAGATGTATCAATATTAAACACTGCTTTGCCATATCCGTTTTTAAGGTTACCTGTTCAATGTACTTACACGTTCTACACCTTTGTCCATTACATGCTCTGTAGTTTAATACTTTGCCTATGACTGGGTCTTATAACATATTCTTTGAACTTTAATTTTTATAGTTTACAGGAATCCTATTTTTTTGCACTTGTTTCTTTTTATACCTATCTGAACCACTAGGGAACAATTTAAATTTTTGTGCCATAAAAAGTATTTTTGCGGTAAGGTACTATTTTTTTAGCTCTGGGGAAAGATCAACAGAAACACACCTTACAGTTTGGGAGACCTAGAATCTTGCTTTCGTTGTAGAATGAGCACAAAATAATCAAGGGTACAGGGGAGATGACCGAGGCAGCAAGGGAGTCTAGTGGTTTTTGCCTTGTTCTTATTGTTTCCTTAAATGTTAATTTATTATCACATCCTGTTTGGTATTTGTGGATCGCATCACAGAATCTCAGAGGCGGAAATGCACATTGCATTTACCACGTGCAATGGTCTCTACACTAACTGTGGGATTTCAATACTTTGTTACAAAGGATGAAACTATAATGTTTTACTAACATTTGCTTCTGGAAAAAATGAATTCATTTTAATGCAAATAAATCTTTTTGATAGACCTTTTACAGAATCCAATTGCACTAATGAATGCTTTCTTATGGCATATGACCTAATATTTGTTACTGTGTATACTGCTGTTTTGGAATGTTTCAGAAATAAAGAATCTATTTCAGCAATATCAAGTCACACATGACTGTGCAACATAATGTGAACAGATACGTTTTCCTATAGCTGAGCTTTATTACAATTTTCAAGATGATTGGATTGTTGCTACTTTCTTACACAGGGATTAACATTTTTGTGAGCATCTTCATAATTACTCTGTTGAGGGCCTTGGAGGGCCTAAAACATTTCTTCATTGGAAACATGAAAAATATCTGACTTCAAAACATTTCCACCAGGGAGTTTTATTTTCACCATAAATTGTGGACTTCAATCAAGTATTTATCCCAGAGGGGAATATTGGGACTTCAGTAGTAATGGGTCCAGCTGGAGACATATTTAGAATAAACCACTCATTGAAGATGTCAGCACATTTTGCAAATGGAATTCAGTTAATTTCTGAGACATTAAAAAAATACAAAAGTAATCCCTTCTCCTCTTCATTTCAGAGTTGACAGTGTTCTGAAAAACTTTTCAGGACAGGATATGGTTGAATGATTTAGGGACACATTTGTATTCAAGTTGTTGGCGTTAAATATTTGACCAAGGTTAGGAAAAATCCATGTTTTAAAAAAAATCTTTTTTTTCATTTAGGAATAAGGTGCTCACTTTATAATGTGCTTAAATCATTAGAGATGCAGCAGAAAACATGTTACACACATGTAAACAGGTAAATGGATCATTCACTTAGGAAAAGAGGTGGGAGGGAATAAACATATACTACCTACTGTATGTTAGGCACTGTGCTAAGAGCTTTACAAATATTTCATTTGATCCTCGAAGTAACCCTGCAAGACAGTTGAGACAGTTATTGGACAGTTGAGGAAATTAAGGCGAATAGAGATTAAGTGACTTGTCCCCAGGGTCATAGAGAATAAGTATTGAAGGTCAGATTTGAACTTGTCTGCCTGATTCCTGGCCTGATTGCTCTCCATTGTTCATATGCATGCTCAATATTGAATCAGTAATAGAATACAAATTAAGTAATTTTATTTTATTTAATTTTTTCTTTTTGGAGGGGGGAAGGCAAGGCAATTGGGCTTAAGTGACTTGCCCAAGGTCACACGGCTAGTGTTAGGTGTCTGAGTCCACATTTGAACTCAAGTCCTCCTGACTCCAGGGCTTGTGCTCTATTCACTGTGCCACCTAGTCACCCCAAATTGTCATTTTATATCAGACTTTAAAATTTTTTTCAAGTATTAAGCACCGATGTGTCAAGTATCATATTAAGATCCATCTTTCATAATAGATCATTCTGTATTAATACTTGTTTCTTAACTGATTAAGAATAGTCATATAGCCTCTCCTCTCCAAACTCCAGCCCCGGCATCCCTAAGATGGCTAAACATACCAAGAAAGTCGGAATTGTTGGTAAATATGGAACACGTTATGGTGCACCCCTCAGAAAAAATGAAGAAAATTGAAATTAGCCAGCATGCCAAGTATACCTGCTCCTTCTGTGGCAAGACCAAAATGAAGAGACGGGCTGTGGGTATGTGGCACTGTGGATCCTGTATGAAAACAGTAGCTGGTGGTGCATGGACCTACAATACCACCTCTGTAGTCACAGTCAAATCTGCCATCAGAAGACTGAAGAAATTGAAAGACTAGTAAAATCATCAAATATCTGTAGCCCATAGTCAAACAATAAATGGGTTAATTTATTGAATAAAAATAAAAAGAATAGTCATATAAATTATACATTCAACCAGTAATACAAACTAGCATTAAGAAGAGATAGTAGATCTGTTTAGCTTATGTGTTACTCTTTTTTTTTTTTTTTAAAGCAATTGGGGTTAAGTAACTTGCTCAAGGTTACATGGCTAGTCATTTGATTTATGCATGGGTGCTCATTTTCTGAGGCCGGATCTGATCTCGGGTCATCCAAACTCTGAGGCCGACGCTCTTACTCACTGCGCCACCTAGCCGACCCTTTAGGGCAATTGGGGTTAAGTAACTTGCCCAAGGTTACACGGCTAGGTTTTTGTTTGTGCGGATTAGGTGTAGGAGGCTGGCTTCGAACTCAGGTCCTTCTGATTCCAGGGCCGGCGCTCTATTCACTGCGCCACCTAGCCGCCCCTTATGTGTTACTCTTAAAAGCAATGGGCCAAGTATTTGGATTTACCTTTTATTATCAGTCACAGCATGTATTAAGGGTTTGCTATGCGCCAGGCCCTAGGCTAAGCCCTGGGGATATCAAAAATGGTAAAAACACCTTATCCTCAAGGAACTTGCATTCTAATGGGGGAAATGACTAGATATATGCAAGATATATACAGAGTAGATGAAATGTGATCTCAGAAGGGAAAGCTCAGCAGCTGAGGTAGGGGGAGGGAGCTGGAAAAGGTCTACAAAAGGGTGGCATTTGAGTAGAATTCCAAGGAAGGAAGGGAAGCTAAGAGCTGGAGATGAGAGGAGGGAGAACCTTCTAAGCAGTTTGGAGTGTACGAGAAGAGAAAGTCCATTGTGGCTGGGTTACCTGAGTCATGTTGTGAACAGGAGCGCACTGTAAGAACACTGAAAGGTGGGAGGGGGCCAGGTTATGTAAATATCAATAGAGGATCCTAGAGGAAATAGCACTGAAGCCGGAGGTGTGATGGGGGACAAATGTGAATTTTAGAAAATGACTTATTTCTGAAATAAAAAGATGAGAATTTTTTGACATGGTGTGGTGAGGTCCCATGTGTAGCAACGTTATCCACCTGAAGAGAGGGCTGTCCTCTGCAGGTAGCATGGGGGTGTCTGTGTGTGGCTCAGAGGGAAGCAGAATAGACATCTCTAGCCTCTTCTCCTTGCAGCCTTCTCCAATGGGCACTTTAATTCCTGCCAGGAGAGAAAGTAGGAAGTGGTTGGAGGACACTCTGCTCTTTCTAGAGGCAGGAGATGTAGACTGGAATTCTATCATATCTGCTCCCTTAAATGTTGTTAGTCTACAGGCTGTGATCAGGTTCGATCTAACTTCTGATTTTTGGCATTCTTGGGAGGAAGGATGACCTCAAGCCTTATATCCAGGACTTTTGACCCCTTTTCTACCAAATACCAGTTTGACAATGAACGTACATGGGGAATAATAAAGCAATCCATTTATTTGAATCATAGTAAAACAGATCATAGAAAGTATATGCGGGAGAACTTATACCAGGCAACACAGTAAAAAGAGCTATTTCTCAGAGAAAGTGAGGTAATAAGCTTAACCAAGAGAGAGTTCTAGATTTCACAGGGGAAGTTCCCTGAAATCTTTTGGTTAGTATGCTGCCAACTCTTTTGTGTCTTTCCAGAGTCTTCCTGTGAGGCTGGTGACTTTGCATAGCTCTTCCTCAGTTAAATCCAGTTGCTTGTCATGGCATCACCTCCTTGATATCATGGTCCTCTTTGAGAAAGAAAGACAACAACAAAAACCTTAAGCAGCTTGAAGTGGAGTTGGTCTTTTCATTTCCTCCCTTGAAGCTGGAAGTCAGAAAAGCCCAAAAGGACCAGATGCTTGAAGAGAACTTGAAGATGATTTGAAAAATATTGAAGAGCTCGCCTCTCTCTGACTTTCTCCAACTCCTGCCCGCCTTCAGGCAGGCAGGGTATTCATCTCCACCAATGAGAAGAGAATCCCATACCAGTGGGCTTTGGGATTGAGGTTACAACAGTTTTGATTAATAAGCACTTGATATTGATACAGAGAACTTTGGGCTTTACAGAGATGAATGATAGGTGTAGTGAAATTTTTTATTAAGAATTTAATATTTTAGGGGCACCTAGGTGGCACAGTGAATAGAGCAACTGCCCTCGGGTCAGGAGGACTTGAGTTCAGATCAAGCCTCAGACACTTAACACTAGCCATATGATCTTGGGCAAGTCACTTAACCCCAGTTGCCCTGCCCTTCCCCCTCAAAAAAAAAAAAGAATTTAATATTTTTCTGGTTGGGCTTGCTTTCTACTCAGTCCTGCTTTCCATATATATACTTCAAATTACTTGCCTTTTGCTACAATCTTTTTGTATCCTGAACAACTAACTCCTAATATTTGCCATTTTTAAATTGACTTTCATTACTTACTATATGAAAAAGCCTCATAAAACTCAGCACCATAGAAGAGAAAAAAAGTATGATTCAGTTTTGTTTCAGAAACATTGCTAGAAATCCACCCTGCCACAGAGGAGAAAATAACTTTAAAAGGAAGGTATTTGGATTGGTTTATCCTGTCCTGCTTCAACTCTACCACAATCCAGAGCAGTTAGTAAGTAAATATGAAAATCTTTTTTTTTAAATTAATTTATTAGTTTAGTTTCAGTTAACAAGATTCAATTCCATAGTTCCTTGATTTTCAAATTTCCTTTACTTCCCTTCCCCCTCCCCCCACGACAGCATATGAATACAAGTCATTCCCCAATTGATAAATGGTCAAAGGATATGAACAGGCAGTTTTCAGAGAAAGAAATTAAAGATATCTATAAACATATGAAGAAATGCTCTAAATCACTATTGATTAGAGAAATGCAAACCAAAACAACTCTGAGATACCACATCTCTCCAGTCAGATTGGCTAAGATGAAAAACAAGAAAGTGACAAATGCTGGAGAGGATGTGGACAAATTGGAATACTAATACATTGTGGTGGAGTTATGAACTTATCCAACCATTCTGGAGAGCAATCTGGAATTATGCCCAAAGGATTATAAATAATTTCATACCCTTTGACCCAACAATACCACTTCTAGGGTTATATCCCAAAGAGATCACAGAAGTGGGAGAAAGACCCATATGTATAAAAATATTTATAGCAGCCCTTTCTGTGGTTGCAAAGAATTGGAAACTAAAGGGGTGCCCATCAATTGGGGAATGGCTAAACAAGTTGTGGTATATGAATGTAATGGAATATTATTGTGCTATAAGAAACGAGGAGGTGATGGATTTCATAATTACCTGGAGAGACTTATACAAACTGATGCTGAGTGAGAAGTGTAGAATCAGAAGAAATTTGTATACAATCACAGACATACCATATCTGTGATGACCAATTATGACAGACTGGACTCTTTTCAGCAATGCAGTGATATAAGTCAATCCCGAAAGACTCAAGAAAGAGAGAAGTGCGCCATCCAGAGATATAACTAGAAAGAATTGAGCCTGAATCCTGATGGAAGCAAACTAAATGATCTTTTTCTTTTCATTGTTTGGTTTTATTTCTTTACCATCTTTCATCCCACCTAGTACAATACGCCTTTGTAATTGGAATAATGTCTAATATGAATGTATTTGGAGACCCTATACTGGACTATATGCTGTCATGGGGGGAAGGGAGAGGGAAGTAAAGGAAATTTGAAAATCAAGGAACTATGGAATTGAATCTTGTTAACTGAAACTAAACTAATAAATTAATTTAAAAAAAGAAGATCTTTTTAAAAATAATTAAGTCAAGATTCTGTCTATGTTTAGTAGAGGACAAGATTCATTAGATAAATGTTTTATCAGAATCTTCATTTTAAAAATGTTTGAGGAGCAGTTTGGTGGCTCAGGCTCACCGTCCCTGGAGTCAGAAGGACCTGAGTTCAAATTTGGCCTCAGACACTTGACAAAATTACTAGCCATGTGACTTTGGGCAAGTCACTTAACCCCAATTGCCCTGCAAAAATAAATAAATAAACATTTTGGTTTCCCTTACCTTAAGGTGTGAAAGTTACAGTTGAAGTGAATAATTGGTTTTTCATAGGAATAATGCTTCCCAGAGACTGTATTTCTTGTTGTGGTTGTGGTTGTTCAGTTGTGTCTGATTCTTCATGACCCCCTTTGGTGTTTTCTTGGCAAAGACATTGTATATTCTAATATTGTATAACCTAATAATGCATATCATATTAGGGTAAATTAAACTATTCTATAAGGCACATAACAATATTGGCTAAGTATCAATTCTGGTCTCATTGACAGATATTCTGCCAGAGATTTTTTTTTTAATTGGCAATAATTAAGGATTGTAGACACTCAGAGTTGAGACTGGAAAGGTTACTAGTCTGAACCATACTTTAAAAAAATGAATATGTTCCACAGTGTCCCCATCAAGCAATCATTTAGCCTGCTCTTAAGTGTTTATGATGGGAAAAGACTTGAGATCAAATCCTCTTTCAGAAACTAGTGAACTCTGGGCAAATCACTTATCTTCTCTATGTCAGTTTCCTCCTAGAGTTGTGGTGAGGATAAAATAATATTTGTAAAACGCTTTGAAACTCTTTTTTTGCAACTCTGTTCTTTGTAAATGCCAGCTACTACTGCCACCACCACCGCTGCGCCTGCTCCTTCTCCTCCTCCTCCTCCTACTATGACTGCTGCTATTTCCATGCTTCCTCCCCAAAGTTTTAATATTTCAAGATCTGAAGTAATGAATCATCCATTTTATTTGAGCTTGTCAAACTATTAAGAAAATCCTAAATGGCCATTTTTGAGAAGTAACTTTTTTTCCTCTTTTTTGTAAATTGAGTTTGATGTGAAGTAAAGGAATCTTAAATACTCAGAATACAAGAGGGAATTTCAATATTGGCAGAATATTAGTATATTGTCTTTATGGCATATTTCTTCAGTATCTATTTTGGATTAACTGAAGCAAGTTTAACCAAAAGCTGACCTCCCCTTAATCACCAGCCCATTTCTGAGCTGCATCCCATAATCCAATTCATCTCACCAGCTACCTTGCCAGACCAGAAACTAAACTTTGAATAACTTAACACTTTCATGCCCCAAACTCTTACCCTGAGGAGGGATTGCTGATTTTGTGGTTATCTCAGTCACCTATTACAGACACATTCCAGCCGTGCTTGAATTCACTCACCTACAAACTCACAAATTGACATCTGTTGCCTATATGTACCTCTCTCTTTTGTTCCTGGAACCATAATCAAATAAACTCTTTCATCAGTGCCAGGAAAAGACATGTCAATCTGTCCCCCCTTTAATTCCACTTGTCATTTCTGTAACTTTTCACACAATATCTCTCCACTGTCACCACCTCACTATATATGTGTTGTATTGTCTCCCCCTCATCCCACCCCTATTAGAATATCAGTTCCTTGAGGGCATGAACTGTGTTCAATTTTGTATTTCTATCCCCACACTTAGAACAATACTTGACTCATCTGACCTATAGTTTATCTCCAAAGCCCTTTGGTATAGCTCTTTCTCATTGGTGAAAATGAATGCCTTGCTGGCCTGAGAGTGGAGAAATTGAGAGAGAGGAGAGTTCTTTCATCTTTTTCAAGTCAATTTTGAGTTTTCTTCAAGCTTCAAGTCACTTTGGGCACTTCTGGCTTCTAGTTTCAAAGGGGGAGATGGAAGAGGCCAATTCCATTTCAGGTAACTGAAGTAAGACTCTGGGGAGATATGAAAGGAACTGACAGTCTCCATCATGTCCTTATAACATTTATAAGTGCTTTTATTTATTCAATTTATTCATTCATTGGTCGGTGTATTTACAGGGAAGCTAATCCTATAAGCAGAACGTAAATAGGAAAAAAAAATCTGTTAAAATGTCATGAAAATCTGTCATGACAATTTATAACCCAAATTTGAATAAACTAGGAGTCAAATTATGTTCTCCAAACAGTACTATTTTTAAAAAAATCCAACAATTTGATATGACATATCCTATTTTTTTCCTTCATGAAATTCCTACTCTGATACTACATCTTGGTGCTGCATTAACCCTGGATGTATAAAAGCTGTTAAAAGAACACAGATTTGGTCAGATCTTCTTAAGCTGGAGAAGTTTTGGGCCTGGCTCTGGAGATGGACTATGTCTTTCCAAGAGCCAACATACATGTGGGGTTATAAAAAAATTGGTAACCAGATGACAAATTACTGACCATGATGCCAATGACAGTTCTTGATACTTCAAAAACTTGAGTGTCTTTAATCTCATTGGTATGAATGATCTTTCAGTAATGTAGATGACAACCCATCTGTGCCTTCTTATTCGATAAATCAATCAACAGTAAGAACCTGCCACATGCCAAGCACGGTCCTAATCATTGACTGACACTTGTCCATGTCCTCCTGGAAATTTTAGATCCCTGGCCATTAGATTGGTGCTCAGGTGGTGCCTGCATTGTCCTTTGGTTATCCTTCCTTCACTAAGCCATCTCTTTTGGTCATACATCTGTGATAATATCCTTTACACTTCTCCAGAACACTTCCTTATTGGCAATGTGAAATAAATCTATTTATAGCTATCCTATGCATTTCCATTGCCTTTTAGGTAAATTTAACTTTAATTCTTCATAGTTTATGCTATTCCACGACTCTCAGCAATGGGTCTGGAGTCGAGAACATTCAAGTTCCTATATTAGCACTTAAATTTTTTCTCTCTATTGAGTTACAATACTTTTTCTTTGACCTGGAAGCTGTGGATTTTGGCTGTGATGTTCCTGAGAGTTTTTGTTTTGGGGTTTCTTTCAGGAGTTGACTGCCAGATTGGTAAAGTTTTCCTATTTTCCCTTTGTCCTTTTGCTCTAAGAGATCTGGGCAGATTTCTTGAAATGCAGTGTCTAATTTCATTTTTTGGTTATAACTTTCAGGTGTCCAATGATTTATAAATTATCTTCCTTGATCTGTGTTCTAGGTTTATTTTTTTCAAAATAGATAACACCTTACACTTTTTTTGGACTTTTTACTTTGTTTTTTTTTTTTTTAAAGCAATTGGGGTTAAGTAACTTGCTCAAGGTTACATGGCTAGTCATTGTTTATGCGTGGGTGCTGGGTGCTCATTTTCTGAGGCCGGATCTGATCTCGGGTCATCCCAACTCCGAGGCCGGCACTCTTACTCACTGCACCACCTAGCCACCCCTTTAGGGCAATTGGGGTTAAGTAACTTGCCCAAGGTTACATGGCTAGGTTTTTGTTTGTGTGGATTAAGTGTCGGAGGCCGACTCCGAACTCAGGTCCTTCTGACTCCAGGGCCGGCGCTGTATTCACTGCGCCACCTAGCCGCCCCTTTTTTTACTTTGTTTTAATATTTCTTATTATCTTATGGAGTCATTAACATATTACCATGACAGCTCTTTAAGGTGATATTTTTCTATTTTTTTTTTGTTCATTCTTCGAGCCTTACTTCCTGATTTCAGACTCCATGTTAAGGCCATGCTTGGCATACTTCTGTGCATGTTGTATTATTCTAGGATCTCAGGGAAATCTCAGGTCAGGGAATTACAAGCTTTCAGACTGCCTAAAGCAGTCATAACCAGGGTGAAGTCTGACCCATAGCACAAAGTCTACAGTCAGGAAATAAGGTTAGGAGGAAAAATTGGAAAATAAATAAGAACTATTAAAGAAAGAAGGGCAGCCAGATGTCAAAGTTAATAGAGCACTGGATTTGGAATCAAATTGGTAACCAAATGACAAGGAAGACTCATCTTCATGAATTTAAATTCCGCCTGAGAAACCTAGTAGTTGTGTGACCCTGGGCTCATTTCCTCATCTGTAAATTAATTTGGAGAAGGAAATAGTAAACTACTCCAGTATCCTTGCTAAGAAAACCCCAAATGGGATCACAAAGAGTTGGACATGACTAAAATGACTCAACAACAACAAATGAAAGGAAGAATTGGAAAGAGAATTAACATCCTGGCACAAAACCATACCTAAAAAACAGACTCCCTGAAAATTAGAATAGAAGCTACATAAGATAGCAAGAAATAATAAAACAAAGTCAAAAGTCAAATTGTTTCCTTTCATGCTCTAGTTTCATTTACAAATTCAATTTGACTTAAAAAAAACAACCTTGATTCAACTCTTATGGAGATTCTAGTTGAATTTTTACCTAAACTGAGTTTTTCTTTGAAGTTTAACTTGTAGATGTTTTGGAGTCATTGTCTTCTTTTCTGTTTGTATCTTAAATGTCAGTATCACCTTGATAGCTCTTTAAGGTGGGATCCTACTATCTTCAGGATTAAATATGAAACCTTCTGGTACTTAAGGCCTTTTACAACCTGGGATATTTTTGCCTTTCTGGTCTTATACTTCTATATATTTTGTGATTTCTTGCTGTTCACTTCCAATTTCTGACTTCTCTGGTTTCCTTCAAGAATCATTTCCAATTATAGTTGCTTAGTTGTCCCCCACTCTACTCCCTTCAGTACCTTTCCTCTGAGATTAGCTTCCATTTCCACTGCATTGATTTTGTATGCACATATTTATTTGCATGTTTGAGGCTAGGGCCTACATATTTGCCTTTCTGTGTATTGCCAGGACTTAAGACAATTACTGATAACAAAGTAAGGGTTTAATAAATGCTTGTTAATTATTTATAATTATTTTAGCCTTTCTTCTTCACATTGATATTGTCATTCTTGTGGTATACTTATATACCTAACTGTGGAAACGGAAACCCATGAAATATTAAAATAATTTCCTAGGATGAGAAGGCATGGAAGAGTTGCAATCTACATGGGTGGATGATTGTTGTCCTTCATTCTCAAATAAGACTAAAATGACATCACTATGTGGATCAAGATACAGTGTGTCCAACTGTGCCTACTCAGACTGATATGAGCTTGGAAGGCTCTACCATAGGTCAGGCACAAATAGTCCACACAAACCTTGGGAGTGATGTCTCTAAATTTGTGCATCTCACATACCTGGATAGCACAACCACTCAAGGGACCATCATAGATCCATTGAAGTATTCAGAATAAATCCTTTTTTTAGGACACCATCTTTATAAAAGAGTTACACTGTAGTATTTTTCAAAAGCTAAACAAAACAAAAATACCACCCAAATGTGTTTGCTTTGTTTTGCCTCTTCTCCACTATCACGAACAGTTGAGAGTATTTATAAAAAGCTTTCCTTTCTTTTGACTAGATATAACCACCAGGTTGTTTCATGCTGAGTGAAGATAATGTGGGACTCAGGACTGTTTATTTTAGAATGATTCTATAAAACCACCACCAGAAAGTGTTTTCTACCTCAGGCATGCTTCCAGCATGCGTAAAATGTCTCAACCCAAGATTATAAACTTCACTCTTTGTTTGGATGGCATGTTGCCTTGGTGATGTAGTATACTCTTTTACCCACCTACTTGACAAATGTGCAGAGATGATCATTTGCCTCCAATAAAGAAGGAACACAATAGCCAGAGAGCTCTGTCTTGCTGCTGCTGGGCTTCTCAAATTGTTTCTTCATTAGCTTCAATGAAAGATCTGCACTGTTTCCCTAAGGGTATAAGCAAATATACTTTTACTCAGAAACACAATGTTTTATGTAAGAAAATAGATTTTATTTGTCAGTGTTCACATTTTTATTCTGCTTTATTGAGGCCCCAGTTTTAGGAATTTAAAATATTTCACCAATTTATAAGTAAATCCAGGAAGAGTGACATTACCCAGATAATTAGGACTGATTTAGAAAACATTTTTGGCAGGTTTCTAAGTTCTCTTTAAAATGTTGACATGGAAAGGACATATGATGATAAACCCATGTATCTCTACAACTCAATTTTAGAGACCTTCAAATACTGACATTGATATAATTAAGTTTTACAAAACACTTTCATTACACTAACTTTGGGAGGTAAGTAGTGCAAAATATTATCATAAAAACATTAAAGGATACAAAAAGAAATTCAAAAGGAGACAGAAACATTTTATTACTAATTTGTTAAATTTAATATACATTTTAAAACAAACTATATTGTTTTGAATATAGCCTTCTTTTATGTTCTGTTTATATTTGAATGCTTGTTCCCATGATTCTTGATAAATAATACTTTTTAAAAAAAGTCTAAGCAATGAAAAGCAATGACCACAAAAGGAGGTCAAAGGATCTCAGAAACTAGTAGCCTATAAACATTTGATCTCTTTTCCTATCAGATAATATGGTAACCAAGGTCAAGTCAAACATTCAAGTGTACCTTTGATCTCTTTCATACGGGTATTTTCTCCAATGATGTAGAATGTCCATGCCTACCCATCTCATGTGTGACTTTAATCCATGTTTTCCTACGTTTACCACAAGTATCTACCAAATGTGTTTGGGTATTTCTCACTTTCTTCTAGCATCATGAGATTACCAGTGGAGTACACAGGTTGTCCATAATTTATCCTTCACTCTTTCAGTTGTGACCGTCCCTTATGTATAAATCTCTTTGAAGATATTCTATATACCATTTCCCCCTAACTCCCCCTCTTTTTGCTAACATGTTGTGGTTTTCTCATACCCATCATATATCTCTACATTTTTTCTTTGGGTAAGTCTTAGTTTCAATTAACTGAAACAGCAGCTTTTTATGACTGATAGCTATAAAATAAAACCAGAAGGATGTTAGTATGAAAATGGTGGGGTTTTGTTTCTAGGAGAAGCTTGAATTCATTAAGATAAATTTACCATTTCCTTTCCTGTTAAATTCTGGGTTCAATTAGATCGCCATTTGCATTTTCTGTCATTCATACAGAGTAGAAATGTATATCATAACCTAGGCAATAGGCATTCTTCATCCACTTGGTTTTTCCTACGTGAATGGTTGGGCCAAAATCTTTAGAGTAATTATGAAGTTTACTTAGGAGACTCTATTACATTACAATGTAATCAGTACAATATCATTCACAAACAGGAATTTTTAAAGAACCTAACCATTTGTGGGGTCTATCTCCTATGTGAGAATCTTTGATCTATCACAATAGTGGCAATCACATTTGGCAAGTTTATATGTCCTTGTTTTATACCTAGGTTGATATTAAAGTTATCTCTGCTGTTGAGTCTTTCAAGGAATTTTGTATAATTTTGACAGATATGTAGAAGACATCTTGTTGGAAGAGAGCCTTTAATGTGATATTATTCTCTGCTCCAGTGGTATCAAACTCAAATAGAAATGAGAATCATTGATCCATACATAGGAATTCCTACAGGTCACATATTAACTTAGTTTTCAATTGTAATGTTATCTATATTTTATTATTATATTTTTATTTATTTTGTTAAATATTTCCCAATTATATTTTAGTCTGGTTCAGCTTCCTCTCAGGAGACTTGTAGGTCACATGTTTGACACCTCTGTTCTACTGGCTCAAACACTATTTTATTATCAACAAACACAAAAAGGAGTGAGATCTTATAATCTCTATATCTTTCAGACAATTGTGTAATAGTAAAGAGGTGGCTGGGCAGCTAGATGGCATAGTGGACTAGAGTGCTTGGCTTGAAGTCAGGAAGACTCATCTTGGTGAGTTCAAATCCAGCCTCAGAGATATACTAGCTGTTGGACCCTGGACAAGTCACTTAACCCTGTTTGTCTCAGTTCCTCATCTGTAACATAAACTAGAGAAGGAAATGGCAAACCACTCTAGTATTTTTGCCAAAAAAACCCCAAATGCAGCCACAAAGAGTTGGGCACAACTGAACCACAAAGACTTGACTTACTGTGGAATATTGCTTACGAAAGCCTGCTTGTTACATTCTAATACTCTGTTACAAGATGCTCTCAAGTGAAATATCATCATCATAAAAAAATTGGAAAGCCCCTATATGGATGAATATTCATTGATGTTCTCTGGGTTAGATTTTTTGTTAATAATAAAGTCTTAGATTTTTTGCATGTACCTTTGGTATCTTCCATTCCTTCAGATAGCCTCAAAATCTCAAAATTATGTCACTTCCAGCATGGCCAAACTCTGTGTATGTATGATTTATTACAGCTTCCCTCTCTCTCCTATTGTGATTTTCTTTAGTTTTTTTACATTTTGTCTACAAGCATATCCAGGTGAAAATAATTGTATATTATCCTTCTGTAGTTTTTTCAGGGGATGAAGATAGGGAAATTAGACAAAGAATTAAATGATACCCTTCAAATCAAATAAGGCTTTGCACAGGTGATCCCTCATGCCCAGAATGGTCTACCTCATCATCTCTGTTTCTTAGAATTCCCAGTTTATATCAAGATTCAGATCAAGTGCCTCCTTCTACATGAGATGTTTATTCACCCTGAAATTTCTTTTTATTTATTTGAATACATTTTATGTCTCCTACTCTGTATACATTATTTCTCCTAAATAGATTGTAAGTTCCTTGAGAGTAGGTACCATTTTGTTTTTGTATTCCTAGCAACTAGCACAGAGCCTAGCACATTTTTTGTTATTATTGTGGAGACCTTTAAGTCGCATTTGACTCTCTGTGATCCCCATTCGGGATTTCGTTTGCAAAAGTACTAGAATGGTTTGCCATTTCCTTCTCTAGCTCATTTTATAAATGAGGAACTGAGGCAAATGGGGTTAAGTGACTTGTCCAGGGTCCAACAGCTAGTAAGTGTCTGAAGCTGGATTTGAACTCAGGTCCTCCTGATGCTAGGGTGGGTGCTCTGTTTATGGGCACATAGCATGTACTTAATAAATGCTAGCTGAATTGAATTGAATTTTATTGAATGAATCTAGGAGCAGTGTAGAGGGAGAAGGGGAGAGATATTCAAGGCAGGGAAATTAGGAAATTCCTAGACTAGGCAAGAAGAAATGAGGACCTGAACCACGGTAGAGGCAGTAAAACTCAAGAGGAGAAAATAAATATGGGACATCTTTTGGAAATAGAATTTAGAGGACTGAATATAGAAGGGGGAATACAGAGGAGTCTCAGATTCTTCAGTAGTTTTGAGTACCATTAAATGGGAAAATGGTCCTGCCATTAACAGAAGTAAGGATGTCAGGAAGAAGAAGAAGCAAGTCTGGAGAAGAAAGATGAAGAATCCACTTTAAAAATACTGTTTTTGAAGTGCTGATATAACTTTGATATCTTTGAGGTATTCCTCATGAAATGAAACAGAATACTTTTTTCTGAAGACTATGAAATGTGGGTATTTGTTAATTTTATGATTTCACAGAAAAAAGGAATCAATTTTTAAAAATTCTATAGAATGTACCAGTGGATGTTTTTTGGAGATCTTACTCCTGATAAGGTCAATCAATTTTTTGTGACTCCTTGTTCCTGAGCTTCTACCATACAATGAAACAATTTTGTGTGACGCTGAAGTCCCAGAGGAACTACATGATGGAGAATGAAATTTAGTTTTATTGAAGTTATTGAACAAGATGGATTTTTTATTTTGTTTTGCTTTTTGGAAGGAGTAAGGTAGGGCAATTGGGGTTAAGTGGCTTGCCCAAGGTCACATGGCTAGTTTTGTGTTAAGCATCTGAGGCCAAATTTGAATTCAGGTCCTCCTGACTCCAGGTCTGGTGCTCTATTCACTGTGCCACCTAGCCACCCCAAGAAGATGAATCTTTACTGAGTAATCCTGACTATAGTATTTTAAGCACACTGACTCCTCAGGTCCCAGGATTTATTCTTGGTTACACAACTTCCAGAAAAATCTGTGATGACATAACACAATGAAACCAATTATGACTTCATTGACTGCCAGTTCACAAACCCTGTGCTTGCTTTGGATAATGGTTCTAATACCAAAATGGAAAATATAGAAAATGACAGCTTCTTTATAGGTCTTGGACAAAGGGAATGTAAAAAGAAGAAAAAAAGGCCATGTAGATACTACAGTTATTTTGAGAGATGGCAATGACCATATCCCTACAGAAGCCTTTGTAAATGGTCATGCAAATCCATCAGTGCCGAGCAATATAAGTACAGAGGAAATAGAATTTAGGGAAAAATTTACCAACATCTGCTATACCAAAGAATCATAATAGCTCTGAAAATCCTGAGAACTTCATCAGTGACACTGTGACTAATGATTCTTTTCCTAGAGCACTTGACAATATCAGGATTGCAGGGCAGTCTGTTACTAATTTTGAATGTCTTGCATCCTTTTGGAGGCTGGCAGGCGTGGCCCATTAAGGACAGCTGTTGCACAGCTTTGTACTGGTACTACTGAAAATCTTGGACTTGCTAATGGACAAACACTTGAATCCTCTGTTGAAGCCCCGGCTGCTAATGGGGTAGAATTGTGCACCATGGAAAAGCACTGACTCATGACAATGCTTCAATTACTGCTGAAGTCACAACCCCTGTTACAGGATCAATTTCTGTTAATCAGTCTGTTAAGTCCTGGACCAGACTTTTTAAAAAATAATTCTAAGCCCTCTGCTTCCAAACCTGTAGCATTTATTGAAACTAAATATTCCCCTCCTGCCACATCTGCTCTGGTCCCTGAAAAACAGGTTAAAGTCACAAGGGCTTGTTCCTATTTCTGAGGATCCTATAGCCATAAAGATGGCAGAATTACTAGACAATGTAACACTAATACCTAAGCCAATATCTTTGCAACCCTGGGGGCTGATCAATAAAGGAAACCAGGGCAACAGCAATGCTACTCTGCAGGCATTGGTTGCATGCCTTCCAATGTATCATCTAATGAAGTTCATTCCAGTATATTCCAAAGTGCAGTGGCCATGCACATCGACATCCGCGATAGACAGTTTTGTTTAGCTAATGAATGAGTTCGCCAATATGCTGATACCTCCAAAAGTCAAACAAGCTGTTGGTGACAAGACAGTGAGGGATATCCACCCTGCAGCTGCCTTTGAACACACTTATGTATATGGACTGCTGACAGTTTATCAAGTCAAGCGTCTGTGAAAAGGGTTGACAAGAAAACGCTGAAGAATATCTAGGATTTATTCTAAATGGGAATGTCAAACTTAAATCCCTTAAAGGAGGAAATGTTTAACTTAAACATTTTTTTTTTTTTACCAAATGATGACAAATTTTCGGTTTCCAGTGGACCTAAAACACAGTCTATACCTGAAGATGAACACGGACAAGGAGAAGGTAGGGAAGGTGAGTGAGAACAAGTTGATCCCTGGAACAAAACATCAGTCACTCAGCAAGCTGAATTTTCTTCAGACTCCAATTACTGGCATCTTTTGGGGACACATAAGATTTGTAGTTTACCAGCAGAGTTCAAAGGAATATGCCACTTTGCAACCATGTTTTTTACCTTGAAAGTGGATATCCAGTTTGAGAAGTGACACGTGGTCCAGGATACATTGGAAAATCTGGTGGCAAGGGTTTCTGTCCGAGGATATACCACAAAAAACAAGCAAAAATCAGAGAGTAACCTTGGAAAAGCTCCCTTCCATTCTTGTTCTACACCTCAAATGGTTTGCATATGAGGAGACTGGTTGACAATTATTAAGAATATTGAATATCCTGTGGACTTGGAAATTAGCTGAGAGCTACGTTCTCCAGGTGTAAAAAATAAAAGATTTTCAAGGTCACAGAAACTATCAACTTTTTGTAGTGGTCTATCATCGTGGAAACAGTGCAGTTGGTGGTCATTATAGTACAGGTGTCTTCCAAATTGGTCTGAATGGCTGGTTATGTATTGATGAGCAGTCAAAGTGATATAGCAGTACCAGGTGGTGAATTTCAGCCTTCTGCCGAATACACAGCTTACCTTCTATACTATCACCAAGTTGACCTACTCTAAAACTTCTTTCTCTGTGCCATGTGTACAAGATAACTGCTTTCTAGAATACCAACTCTTACTAACTTCTTTTCTTCTCTCTAATGGTTCTATTGAATGAAACTTTATTTCTCCTTTGTAACTATAGGATAGAATGGAAAAGAAATTAACTCCCTTGGAGTTTGTGCTCAGCATAGTTTATGTTGATTTTTAACTTTCAAATCAAAATCATTTGGTTGAAAAACAACTGCTAGATTTAAAAAATACAAAAGCCCCCTTACTTTTGAATGATGCTGATTCCTGTGATGATAAAGGGGGATTTGCATCTGATTCCAAATTTAATTACCTAGTATAAGAAGTTCTATACCAGCAACACAACTTGTGAAATTCTGTGAGAATGAATTTTATTTTTCCTCATAAAAGTAAAAAACTTTTAAAAATGCAACACCTTCCTTCCCAACCCCTTTAGTTTTTTGGTAAAGGATAAAAATATGAGCCAGTTCTTTCTCTTAGAGGAGAAAGAGTTCTTACTTTAAAAGAAAATGTACAGAAAGAACAAAAAAACTTGCTCCTTCTGAATAGTAATTTAAAAAAAAATAATTATGTGATGGGAAAATGATGAAGCATATATTGCAGATCAAATATTTGGAATTAAAATGCTAGATTAAATAGATGGGTGATTGTAACTTGATTGCTATTAAAGATTTCAAAATGCAATTAGGCTTCTGTGTACAGAAGATTTGAAAATGTGGCAAAATAGTGAAGGTTGATATTTCTCTGTCTGCTTTGTTTAATTTTGCTGTCCACTCTTCTCTAATGCTGAGTTTCTAATTGTAAGCAGTTTAGTGACATCTAGGAATATGAAGCTGTCACACATCAGCAAAAATCACAAAGTTGGTTTAAAAATATTTCTGTAGAATTCATCATAGTTTTCCTTGTAATATCCCCCATAATCTTATTTTTCTATTTTTTCTAGTTCCCATTAATTTAAATAAATGCTTATAGTAATAGCCCAGAATCACTCCTAAATTTGTTCTTTTAGAAAATAAGTGTATACGGATTAATTAATGATTCAAATTGTCGAAATTCCCTAGTAGTTTTTAGCTTATAGTTTTCTTGGCAAATAGCAATACTCCCTTGGTACTCAGGAGGGCAGCATCTGCTCTGAATATACTTTGTGCTTAACTAAATCTTTAGTTTTCCAGTGGTGGGGATTTTTCATAAGCAAGCCTTGGATTGTGCGCTTCCTATGGCCAAAATATGAATTGTGGTAAATAATTAAATAACAAGTCCTGTCAAAACTCAAACTTTTAAGAGTATTTTTCTTGGCTGATTAATTGGACTGTGTTATTTGAAAACCTCCTGCATTTTCCTTCTTTCTGTCCCTCTTCTTTTTTCTCCTCCCTTTCTCTTGCCTTTTTCCCCTTCCTTTGCATTTTTGTCCTTTTTCCATTCCTCCTTTGGTTGCCCCAAGTAGAGGTTATGTATTATGAGGGAAAACCCCAGTGATTATTGTGCTTATTGTGAATAATTTCCACTATATTGCTCCCTCGACAGCTGTGAATTGCCTAGAAATCTAAGAGTAATTTACTATTGCCTCAATTTCATATAACACATCTTTGATTTGAGGCCTAGCTTAGATTTTCACCTCTTCCATGCACTTTAAAATGCATGCTGCTGTGAGAGGGCTTTGGAACAACTCTTCATTGAGTTTTTGTTAATGTCAGGCTTGGTGTGGAAACGCTTGCACTTGACATAACACGCCTGTTTTATCTTCAAGCTTGTAGTTAGATATAAATTGTAAAAGGTTCCCTAAACATCATTGAATGATTGGTTTAATAAACATTTATTAAGCACCTCCTCCATATAAGGTAGTTGGTTAGGCACAAGATTCCTTTTCTCATGGAGCTTACTAAAATTTAGTGGTGGTGGTGGTAGTGGGAGCTATAACTTCATTATTATAGAATAGGGAACGCCTGGGAGAAGAAATCCCCTTCACCAATGTACGTTGGCATTGTCTCTGCAACATACAGTCTTAGAGATTTACTTAAGAGTACTGAGTGTAATTGACTTCCCCAGGCTCACACAATCAATGTATATCAGAGACAGTGGAAATTAAATCCAGTTCTCCTTGACTTTAAGACCTGCTCTCTATCAATAATATAACGTAGGATGTAAAAATTCAAAAGAGAGGTCTAAATATGTCGCTATGATAAATTTGAGAAGGGACAGGTTATTTTAAGAAGGGAAGTCTTGATGGAGGAAATGTCACCTGAGTTAGGATCTTAAAGGAAGAGAAGAATTTCTACAGACACAGAGGAGCAAGAGCAGGGACAACAGGAAAGAAACAGAAAAGAGATGGATGAAAGAAAAGAGAAGGATTGTGGGTAGTCTAGTTTTGCAGAAGAAAAAAATATTTGAATGGAAATAGCAGGAGGCAAAGCTGGAAAGTTTGGGTGAACCATCTTGTGGAGGACCCTGATTTAATGAATTGATGTGACCTGCAGAAATGGTGGAAACTGATGGAGTATGTGGCAAGATGAGATTGTGTTTGTCCTTTGTTTTCAAAGAGGATCATGGCATCAAGGAAATAATGATATGACTTGCAGTTGATTTTGATTTGAGTGAGGGAGAGCCGTGCAAGGTCACTGGCCTCCTTTTTTTCCACCAGAACCATCTGGATCCAGTGACCAGATATTCATCAGGACGACTGGAGATGATGCAGGCCAGGAGACCCTGGGCCTTTTAGGCTAAGGCCTTTTCAAGATGAGAGTTAATGGTAAAATATGGATCAGCAAAGGAGAAATGAAGAGGTAAGGAGTAGGGAAATTAGGTTTCTGCCTAACCACCCCCAGATAAGAGGATACTTTCATTTATTTTTAGAAGGAACTTACTGATTACAGATCAGAGGCATTTGAGCAATTGCAAATTCCTTTTTGAGGAAGTGGGGGGTCTCAACCACATAAGGGGACCTCAGTTAAAGTTGAACCCCAGATATATCATGAAAATTTTATTATTCTTTATTCTTCTTCAAATCCATTAAGGGTATTGGATACTTTATTTTTTTGCTGTCGCCAGTCCCTGCACAACTTTTGGGGTGCTATTGTCTTCCCCGTTCTGTTCCCAACTTCTAGACTTTAAAACCAGCCCCCCCTCTACTGTTGGCTCTGTATAACATTTTTTCTTCACTCTGGCTCAGCTATGTCCCTTCCCTATACATTCACAATGGAATATCACTCCAAAAGACCCCCCCCCCCCTTCTCCCATGGGTGAGTTCCTCTTGGACCTTTCATTTTATGGAGGCTGAGGCTGACTTGTTATTGTCTTCCCAGCTCATTTCCTGGCTGCCTCTGATCCATGCCTGGTCCAGGTAACTTCATTTGCCCACCTCTTCTTTTCAGCTCTCTTTTGTGTCTTGACTTTCCCCTTTAGAATGTTAAGTGCCTTGAGGACAGGGACTGTTTCTGATTGCATTTATTTCTCCAACACAGTGCCTGGCACATAGTTAGCACTTAATAAATGCATTTTCCTTTCCTTTCCTCTTTCTCTTTTCCTTCCCTCTCTTCTCTGTGCCACATAGCTGGGGGACATCCAGGAGATGCATGAACCCTCTTGATATGTATTGTGAAATGCAGTTCTGAGTAGGAAGGAGATCCAAACTGTAAATAAGAAGTAAAGCAAATAACTTGTATCAACATACAATTTCATGGAAAAGAAGTGAAGTGTTAAGTCACCAAATAAAGATAATTAGCTTACATGAGCTGAATCTTTGGTGGCTCATCCCCTGGAATACAGTGACCCTGTATTCATACTGTAAAGGCTCCAAATAGCAATAAAGTATTATTGTAATAATTCAGCACTGCTTGCCTCCCTTAAAACCTGGGTGCTCTTTTAACCTTATAAGGTTACTTACTGCCTTTTGGCTGTGGTCAGTGGCTTATCCTAAAGAGCTGTTCAGAAACAGGGTTCACAGAACTGACTTAGCTGTAGTTTTGTTAATTTATACCTATTCCTTTCTAATCACAAGAGAAATGCCAATAGTATTGGTGCAGTTCATTGAAAATGCAGATTTCCATCAAGCTACTGGACTCTACCACATTAGATCCAATTCACTTTTATAAGATCATAGCATCTTAAGGGCTGCTAGGTGGTGCAATGGAGAGATCACTGCATCAGGACTCAGTTCAAATATGGCCTCAGACACTATGTGACCCTGGGCAAGTCACTTATCCTCTGTCTGCCTTGTGCCTCAGTATTCTCATCTATAAAATGAGGATAATGGTGGCATCTAATTTCCAGGGTAGTTGTGAGGATAAAATGAGATAATATTTGTAAAAGGCTTTGCAAAGCTTAATGTGCTATATAAATATTAGCTATTAAATAGAATTGGAAGGAACTTTAGAGAGTAGCCCTACTGTCTCATTTTACAGAGTATCTTGAATCCAAGAAAGGATGCATGATTTGTTCCAGGTCACAATAATAAGTGACTGAGGCAGGATTTGAATCCAGGTCTTACTCCATATCTAATGCTCTCACCATTCCACCAAGCTGTCTCTCCTTATATCAGAATAGTCATAGGTTTCCATTAAGCTGGGAGTTCCTTCCAGTCCTTGTATAATTACAAAATGGTAGTACAGAGAGTGGTTTCCAAGGGAATAAATATTTATAAAGCAATTGTTGCAATGAACAATTTGAACATTCCACTTAACCACAGATATTAATAGCATCATGAGTTTGGGATATTTTTTAAAAAAGCAGCCCCCAAATCTGGCAGGTACTCTCTCTCCTCCTTCTTAGTATCTGTTGCAGAAGTAGAGATACTGGGTTTTCTTGGCACATGACTCTTCTACCTCTGTTGTGCCCAAGCTCACTGTTCTTATCCTCAGGTAGGACTACGAGATGAGGCTCAGAAGTGAAACAAAAGACTTCTAGGCATGGGATTTTTGTCATATCAGCCTGAGAGAAAAGGGTGCTGGAGCTGAAGCTGACATCTCTAAGGAGGAGATGCCTGTAATGCTCTCATCACAGCTCACAGCATTCAATTTTCAACCAGAGAATGCAAAAAGTAAGATTGTGTATACTCTCTCAGCCTAAAAGCTTATAAGCAAAGAAATTGGGCTGAAATGAAAAGTCATGGGAACTGCCTTCTTCCCCAGCCAGTTGTTCCATCTGTTTTCCCTCCCATCAACCTGGGTACTTCACTTTCCGAGGCTGGTTTGAATAAAACCAAAGTGCGTATAATACTGTGCACTGTCAGAACAGTATAACTCACATTTCTTTTCAAGGAAACTTTTTCTGGACCTGTGATTTTATTGGTGAAGAGTAGTCTTGGTGAGGAAACTTTATTTTTTCATTATTTAATTAATTTATTTTTAGGTTTCAACATTCACTTCCATAAGTTTAAAATCTTCTCCCCCTTCATCCCTACTACCTCCCCAAGACAGCTTGCAATCTGATATAGGCTCTACATATACATTCCTATTAAACATATTTTCACATTAGTCATATTGTATAAAAGAATTATAATGAATGGGAGAAACCATGAGAAAGAAAACAAAACAAAAAGAAAATAGTCTGCTTTACTCTGCATTCAGACTCCATAGTTCTTTCTCTGGATGTGGATGGCATTTTCCATAATGGGTCCTTTGAAATTGTTTTAGGTCCTTGCATTGCTGAGAAGGGCTAAGTCTATCAAAATCAGTCATCACACACTGTGGTTGTTACTGGGTACAGTATTCTCCTGGTTCTGCTCATTTTACTCAGCATCAGTTTATATAAGTATTTCCAGGTTTTTCTGAAGTCTGCCTGATTTCTTACAGCACAGTAGTATATATCACAATTTGTTTGGCATCCCCTCAATTTCCAAATTTTGGCCACCACAAAGAGAGCTACTACAAATATTTTTGTACATGTGGGTCCATAACTCACATTTCCATAGCATTTTAAAGTCTTTTCCCCACATCAACCCCTCAAGGTAGATAATACAAATATTGTTATCCCCATTTTCAGATAAGGAAACCGAGTCTCTAATATTTATTAGATTTAATAAATGACCTATTAACAGGTATTTAGCTGGAAAATGTCTAAAGTAGCATACAATTCTATTCTCTTCCCTCTACTCTACACTCTATTGCCTCTCAGAAGAAAATCATAGTGAAAGTGATAAGGTGAAATGAGATTCTTGGTTTTTTTTTTTTTGGTGGGGGTTAAGTGACTTGCCCAAGGTCACATGGCTAGTAAGTGTTAAGTGTCTGAGGCCAGATTTGAATTCAGATGCTCCTGACTCCAGGGCTGGTGCTCTACTCACTGCACAAACTAGCCACTCCATGAAATGAGATTCTTTTCAGATCTCCATCTATGACACTAAAATCTTTGTTTTAACCAAAAAAGTGAGAAAACTTTCATAGTAAACAATTTTAATATGACAATTTTGTGAAATGATTTTTAAAATGTATGTCTTATTGTTTTCTGATTATGAATAATCATTTGATTTGATAGAACAAAATGCTAGCTTCAAGACTGTTTTACAAAAAAAAAAATTGTCTTCCACACATACATAAAAATAATTCAAGATTCCTTGGAAGAAGTGACAAGAGAAACAACCTAGTTCAGTGATTCTCTGATGATAAACATTAGATGAAGTATAAAACAGGGAGATATAATCTTATCAAAGGTGGAGAAGTCTAGCACATAGAAAGACTGGAGAGTGAGCTCTTATGGACAGTGAGATCCTCCAGATGTTCCTGTTTGTGGATGATATTATGCTGATTGCATTAAGTCCCAGAACACTTCAGAGCCTCTTGAAAGATATCATTATTACTCCCTTGTCCATTCACACGATAGATAACAAATGTATGAAAAATGTTTATTGCCCCAATTTCAACATGCATTTATTTGGATGAATACCCAATACTTATTCACAAATACTTCTATTTATGAGAGAGAATAGAATGGACAATGAATTGGGTCCAGTGTTAGACTATAGATTGGGACATTTTATGCGCATGAGTTGGACAATATAGGAAGGTGTGGAAGAGTTGAGATTTGTATTCTTGAAAGGAACTTATGAATTTATGAGATCAGATCTATTTACTTGAATATTGAGTATATTTTATTCTCCTTCTTAAAGACATATAACAGGGATGTCATATATTTAAAGTCTTTTTGGAGTTTCACTGGGAATAAATAGACTTTAAAATGGGACAGGACTTGGAATGCAGGAATGCAGTTCTTGAACCTCCTACTCTTAGCAATATTTAAACAATTTAATCATATGATCAGACTTTGCCTTTTCTTGTCAGAGATCCTACTAGTTGTTTCTCACAGTTGAAATACATTCAGCATCAAAAATGGTTTATATATAAGACCCAATACATTTGTAAATAACAAGAGAGATATATAGTAAGATGGAAAGAGTCCTGAGAGATATTAGTACAGACCCTGGCTTGTTATACTACAATGAGGTAATCAATTCATCTCTGATCTTAGTTTCATTATAGGAAGAACACACTACCTGCTTCATATAGTTGTTGGGAGGAATATGAGCTTTTACATTGTACACAAGTCTCAACCCTGCTACTTGCTCCTTCTTCTTTTTTTTTTGAGAACCCTACTACTTGTTACATGAGTAACCATGGGCAAGTTACTTCTTTAACCCTCAATACCTCTTAAATGAGCGAGTTACTAGAGAACTTCTAGAGGCCCTTCTAGCTCTAAATCTATAATCTGCTTTAACTTTGAAAGCTACTAGCCATGACCTTTCTTCTTCCAGTTTTCTCCCAGAATATTGAATGCCCACATCTAATGATCGGTAATGGGTTGACTTCATTCTTAAGTTTATCTTATTGGCAGGATTTAAAAAGTCCTTTTAAAAATCTTTGTTCAAAAGTTATGATCAATGCTACCTGGTTGAAATTCAATAAAATTCGTTACTTCTCACTAATTCACTAAATCATAGCCACTTCCTCAAGTCAAGGGAAGATGAGGAGAAAAATCACTTGTCCATATCTATCAATCAACCAAGTTAAAAATTTGATTTCTCATTACCATAATATCAATTTAATCCACCACCAATTTTTACCTCTAGATTCACTAGAGGGTCTAATTCTTCATGGCTTAGCCAAATGCTATAAATACAAAACAGCTTAATAACAATTGAACAGGGGCGGCTAGGTGGCGCAGTGAATAGAGCGCCGGCCGGCCCTGGAATCAGAAGGCCCTGAGTTCGGAGCCGGCCTCTGACACTTAATCCATACGAACAAAAAAACCTAACCGTGTAACCTTGGGCAAGTTACTTAACCCCAATTGCCCTAAAGGGGCGGCTAGGTGGCGCAGTGAGTAAGAGCGCCGGCCTCGGAGTTTGGATGACCCGAGATCAGATCCGGCCTCAGAAAATGAGCACCCACGCATAAATAATGACTACCCGTGTAACCTTGAGCAAGTTACTTAACCCCAATTGCTTTTTTAAAAAAAAATAACAATTGAACATTCTATAACATGTTCTTTTTAAAAATAACATTTTATTTTCCCCAGTTATATGTAATGTCAGTTTTCAACATTTATTTAAAATTTTTTTGAGTTCCAAATTTTCTCTCTCCCTCCTTCACTTCCAACCCTCTCCTGATCAGAATGGTTGGATCAGTTCACAACATATAATAAGCAATTTGATTTAGGTTAAACATGTATAACATTTTTTAATAAACTCAAAATGGTTTCACAAAAATCATCACTTTTAGTCTCAGAACTCCACAGATATTATTGTAGACTAGTCATATTATCTCATTTGCCTATTAGCATTTGCACACAGCATATTTTCAACATTGTTTTGGATGTAAAAGTTAGGAAAATGTCCTAGGCCATAACACTGACATGAAATACACAAATGGTACTTGGATCATTGCTGACTTAATCAACGTGGAAAATTTTTTTTTGCAGTTGTGCAATCATTTTTCAGTCATGTCTGGCCCTTTGTGACCCCATTTGGTGTTCTTTTTTTTTGGCAAGGGTGCTAGAGTGGTTTTTTAATTCCTTCTGTAGCTCATTTCACACTTGAAGAACTGAGGCAAATAGGATTAAGTGACTTGTCCAGGGTCAGACAGCTAATAAGTATGAAGTCGGATTTGAATTCAGATCTTCTGAACTCCAGGGCTGGCACTGTATCCACTGTGCTATCTAGCTTCCCTAATGTTGAAAAGAAAAAGCATGTAATTTGGTACCAATTTTCACCATATAGAAATTTTCTTAAGCCTTTTTTAATTCCATGGCAGCAATTTAGGTTTAGAAGAGCTCAGGAGAGGAAACTCCTAGGATCACATATAATTCTGAAGTGAGAGAGTTTTATACGCATGAAAACCTAACATTTTGCTCAAAGCAGAAGGAAATTTTTTTTTCTTTTTCATTATTTTGGATGTGCTTTCAGACATTCCATGGGATCATAGGATCATAGATTTAGAACTAGAAGATATCTGGATTTTAACTTTATTTAGAGTTATTGTAGCTCAGAACTCCTGAGCCCAAGCCAGGAAGCAGCCTCCAGCTCCCCAAGAGTAGGTATCTCAGGCATGTGCCACCATGCCTGGCACAAGACTTCCACTTTAATCAGGCCGGATATGATTCTATTGTATTTTTCCAATGAGTAAAGTCCTGTAGGAATAGAAAGAGAACTTGCCTTGGAGGTAGAAGACCTGATTTCAAATATTGGCTCCATTACCCATGAGACTTTGCATGAGTAACTGCCATCTCTCAGAACATTGGTTTCCTTATCTGTAAAGTAAGGAAACACTTGTCCTACCTGCTTCCCATGGTTATTGTCAGGATCAAATGAAATAATGAATGTAAAGGACTTAGGTAAACCTTAAGGTGTTGGATAAATCTAAGTTGTTATTATTAAGACTCCTCAAAATATATAGTCACTGATTATCAGTGAGGAATCCTTTTCTCTAGAGCAGGGGTTACCAACCTGAGTTAAATTATCCCTATGGAGGCATGAGAAACTTGTCAAGAGAAGATAATAAATAGTTCTCAAATAACTATATCATTCCATTGAAATTTATTTTATTTCATAAACTAAAATTTATTGCCTTCCATATTGAATCAAGATATAGGAATGTTTGCTGAAAACTGATGAAGTGTGGGAACCAAAAATAATTGGATCTGCCTGTTATAGAGAATGTGAGAGATATTGAAGTTGACAATTTATGCACACAGACCAATAGAAATCCTTAGAAGCATATGTGAACCTGTGAAGAAACCCACTCCCTCTGTTCTCCTGCAAACAGATAACATTTTAAAGTTCTGGAACAAAGTAAAAAATCAATGAACAAAAACTCTGTATTGTGAAATCCTGTAAAGAACTATACTGTCATTCACTGTCAAGTGTAAACTTGAGTAATCATTAGGTCTCTGTGAATCTTGAGAGAAATATCATTCACTTCACAGTTATCATTATATAGCACTGGAAGGTGGGGTGGTAAGATGTATTTCATTAACCATATACTAAAAATAAAGTTATTTTCAATAGTCAGCTTTCCCTATAGGATGAGACTCCGTAGGTTTTTAAAAATGACTTCATAACATTTAGCAAGCATTTGTTACACACAGCATTATCATGTCTGGTCACTACTGCTGACAAGAGGTTGGATAGATACTCTTGACTCTGAGTCTTAGTGTGGCCAAGAAATTGCCCACAAAGGCAATAGGGTGGGGAATATAGGTGAAAGCTGTTGTGGAGGGAGCAGAGTCAGGATACAACAAAGTCTAAGCCAGGGTCTTTCACCAGGCTGCTATCCAGAGCCAGAAAAGGGATATTTAGGTAGCTAGATGAAATAATTTATACACCAATTTGCTAAATCCATATAAAGCAGAGGTGCCATACCCACAAAATGTGTGGAAAGAGGTTAAAATATAATTGGGAAATGTTTAGCAAAATAAATAAAATCAGCACAATATAGATGACATTAATTTATAGTTTTCTAAGTCATGTATTTAATGTGACCTGCAGGTATCTGTTTCTATTTGAGAGTGTAAAGGACCTGAAGGGAAATAACAGAGTTAGAGAGATCTCTACAGACCTTCTGCTAAAGATTTCTGGGAGTGATCTACTTTTCAAGACTGTTTAACTCATACATGACTAATAGATTTCAGACAAGCTATCATACAGGCATTGTGAGGGACGCAAGAGGACTTAAGGAACCCTACATATGGGGAACTCCATACTTCCTGAAGCATCTAACTCCACTTTTGGACAGCACTATTCATCCTTATATTAAGGTGAAGTCTTTCTCTTTACCCATAAAAAGTTGCTAAAGCAGTTATTACAGAGGAGTGAGACAAAAAACAATTACAAAACAAAACCAAGTGAATAAAGTTTGCCATGGAGTAGAAATTATATAACATGTACTGAGGAAGTGAAAACATTCAGGTTATTGATCCATGATTATCCATGTTATCACTTTGCCTTTTTAAGTAATCTATTAAATACTGATCTTCTCCCTGTTCAGAGGAAAAGGCTGCCAACCTAGGCTAAATCCTTGTCTTTAACCTGAGAAATAAAGTATGTGAACCATATGATGATAAGAAGGCTTAAAAAAATAAATAGAGCTGTTAAGGAGTAAGCACCTTTTAATAATTTAAGTCCTGTTGGAAAGGTAGAAATAATTAATAAATGTAGAACACTAAAGAAACAAGGTACCAAGGTACCATTGACTCCCAAGACCAAGGTACCAAGAACAAAACAAAGCAAAAAACAAATACAAATACCTCCAAGCTATTAAGATTATCTACAGTTGTTTGGAACTATCCAGGGTACTGAAATACATTTGGCTAAAACTATTCCTGACTCAATGGATCAGAGCTCTCTGGCTAGTTCTGACCTTGTTTTTGCTTGCTTTGTCTTTACTATTTTGACTTTTTTTTGAGCCTAAGATCTCATTGATTTATTTTGGTTTCCAAGTCATGCATGAGTGAAATTGAACTTGCAATATTTTAAAAACCATAGATCTTTTACATGACTGTTGTTTGGTCTTGTCTTTCTATACTGCAATTGTACATTTAGGGCAACTAAATCTAATACATAGTCTTAATTCATAAAATTGGAAAATAATTCTTCTGTAAGTGACAATGTATAGGATAGTATATACATTCCCCAGGTAACATCAGGAGTTTCAATCTGAACCCAATGGAAACTGCTCAGCTGATCCATTTCCTTCTAGCTCAAAGGTCACATGATTCATCTGCTTCTGAGCTCAATGCCCTGCAGTAATAAAAGGACTGTCTTTTGTAAACTTTAGGGATGGACTAAGTGACAGGTTGAATTATTCTATGCCATAGGCACAACAGCGAATTATATTTATGAGAGTTTTTCCCCCCCTTCCTCCTTTTAGAAGGTTAAAGAGGTGGTTATTTAATGACTAGATACATATCACCCCTCACTAAATCTTCAATGAATTCTATTGCCCCAAGGATCAAATACAAAAATCTTTAGTTTGGCACTCAAGGGTTTTCACAATCTGATTCCCATCTACATTTCCAGTCTTATTTCTTATTACTTTTATTCACACACCCTCCATTCCAGTCCAATGGGTCTTCTGGTTGTCTCCATCTCCAGAATGTACTTCCTTTTTATTTCTACCTTTTGGAATCCTTAGATTTCTTTAAACCACCACTCAGGTACCATAATTGTTTGTTTCTTTCCTCCCCAATTAGGTTCTAAGCTCCTGGAGGGCACAGATTATATTTTGCTTCTTTGTATATCCCCAGCATTTAGGACAGTTCCTGGCATATAATACGTACTTAATAAATATTTATTGATTGAATTTCTCATTTCTCTGGATGTTAACATATTTTCCTTCTTGCATTTACTCTTCTTATTTTTTATATATTTTAATTTGTTATCAGTGTATGCTTTGTGTCCCTCTAGAAGAATGTTAGTACCTTGAAGGTTATGATTATTTCCTTTTTTTCTTTGTATTCCAAATGCCCAATATGTAACCTGTATACAGTGGGTGATTAAGTGTTTACCAAATTTAGTTGAATTCTTCAGTTGATTATAGATGGATCATCAAACACTTTTCAACAATCTGTAAATTTCCTAACTTTTGAGATGAGTTTAGCATTGTAAATTAAAAAATGAGCTCCACACAAAATGTCTAGGTACCCTAATTTCAAAGTGTTTCTGTTCTAGGATCAGAAATGTCCTTCCTGTTTATGTGTAGTATTACCTGGATCACAACTACAAAATACAGAGTGACTTGGGGGCAGGAAACTGACTTCAAAGAAGGGAGGTTGCCCAAACTTCCAAGGTTAGTGTGATCCTGACCTTTTGGAAGGAGATTAGTAGGAAGGAGAAACAGGAAAAGAGGCAAATAAGACAGAAGAGGGAAGCTCTTGCAAGTGGAGATATATACCTGTGAGATACCATTGGTAACAGTTGCTGAAAGATAAGCCATGAGGACTTTCAGATTGTTTGAACCAGCCTGAGGATGAATAATGACCTGGAAGAGAAGGAGGTGTCTAGATCAGGGACTGCTGTAACTGGGCACCAGCAAGAGTAGTTAGCCAGTAATCTATAGACCTGGGGTGTAGTGAGAGATATATTCATTTAGTCTAATGACACTAGATGTACCCCTTCCCTGTTTCCTCCACTTTCCTCAAAAACCATTTTCCTAGGTACCAATTAATGCTTTCATCACCCAACAAAGCGATTTTTTTGTTTCTTATCTAGAACTATACTTTTAATTTATATTTTATTTCTCTACCGATGTTTAAGCACAGAGCTTGACTATTGAGTCCCCAAGTAATTTTACTGGAAGGACTGAGGAACTGGCCCTCAACGTCTTCAAAAGGATTTCCAATATGATGCATCAAGAAGAATAATGAGTAGTTATGATTTTTTCATGACTGTAGAGTCATGGACACCATTTCCATTCAGGATGGCTGCCTTTTGACAGGCTGCCTTGACCCTGCCCTGATTAGCCAACTGTCAAGAGAAATGATATTTACAAAACTGGACTTTTAGAGGGGCATACAATCTAACGCAAGTGTAGGACTTGGTATGACCTGTATGGGTACTGGAGTTTACCATTTCAGTTTTTGCTATTTTCCTAAAGTTTTTCAGAGGTTTGTGGGGTTTTTTTAAATCAAGATCTGCTGAACTAAGGGGGTATTGGGTTCCTTTAATGATGTACTCATCAACTCTCAAGGCCATGACCAATATAATTTATTTAGTTCTGCTGAAATTTTTCTGCTTTTAAAAATTGCTTTAAAAGCAATTCCTGGGAGGAAGAGGAAGTATGTGAACATTGCGATATTTTGCTAGTATATGGACAGATAAGGGATAGAGTACTCATTAGGTGCTTATTATGTGCCAGGCACTATTCTAAACCCTCAGAATTCAAATGTTATTAAAGAGAAAGACATTCCTTGCTCTCAACAACCTTACATTCTAATAGGGAAAGACCATGTATAAAAGGGAGCTGGAAAGGGAGAAGGAATCAGGGAGTCAGAGTTTTAGCCGGTTGGAAGTTAACATGACTTGGTGAACACTTCAATGTAGATTCCAGGTATAAACTCAGTAACTGGAGGAAGAGAGAAGAGGCCACAACTGTGGATATGTTGGTGAGAAGCAGACAGAGAAGGCCACTGGGGAAAAGGCAGGAAGGTAATCTGGGGAATCTGGGACTGAGAAAGGTTGGTAAAGACTCAGAACAAGATGGAACACTTACCCCACAGTATTGTACCCTTTCCTGCTATTGAAGTAACCTATTGCCTAATGAGAAATTCTGTTTTTTTTAAGTGTTCTAATCAAGACTCTTATCTTCTACCTCATCTACTATTGGTTTTCTTTCCTTAATACTATTTAACAGTTGTTCCAACTGTTGATTACTACCTGCTTACTTCAAAGCTGTCCACTGTGACATACAATATATTCCATGGGTAGATAATGTAGTACATAAATGAACTGCTCACTGTCATTCTTAGGAAGTCTTTCAGTATAGAGAATCAGGTCTTGTATACTTCCCCAAAACTGTAAAGCAACCAACTTTTTCTAAGTTGGAGGGAGGTAAGAGGCAATAATATCCTTCTCTTTCATTCAGTCGTCCTACCCATGTACTGCAGACAAGGATGATTCTACAGTTCTCTTGTATTTGACCAGCCTTCATTGTGATAGACACAATTCAAAATCAAGCTACATCCAACAAAGGTGTTTTGAATTCCAGTGATTTTGGATGAATGAATAGAAGATGGAGTCCAGGAGATTCTGCTCATGAGGGTGATCTTTCTTTCTCCAGAAACATAGGCTCAGACGGGAGACTGGGCTGCTCCTACTATTTAATAACCTGGCAGTCTACAGGCCAGAGGGAAGATCATGGTTTCTTTTAATGATATAATGAGTAAGCATTATTATTTTCCTCATTTCATAGATGAGAAAAGTTGTGACTTGACAAAGTCACCTGTCACACTTCTAGTTAGGTGTCTGAGGTAAGATTTGAACTGAAATCTTCCTGACTTCAAGTCCCACACTGTATCTACTATGCTACTTAGGTATGAATGATACTACATACATATTGCTTGAAAGATTTCAATTACATGCCTCTTGTAAGATTTTAACTTTCCATGAGCTATGACTTCGAACTGCTGTGATACAGAGAAAAAGAATGTGATGTTTAATCTCTTTTATCCAATGGGCTTTCGAAGTCCTTTTTGAATTTTTTATTAATTAGCAACCCACTTTCATTCTTATTCTGGGCAAGGAGGTTTCATATTGTTCTCCTGGGACAAGGTAGCCTTAAAAGAATCTGTAGAGTGCCCTTTTGAAATCAGTTTGTGAAATTAAATCCTTTGGGCTTCTAACCTTTTCCCAGTACAGGATGAGTCCTCTTGGCATTTCCCTACTCTGCTTCTGCTGCTTTGCTATTATAATCATCTCTACCCGCTTGAATTGGAATGTGATGGTAGAAAAAAAATCCTTGTTGTTTATATGTAAAAATTAGAAGTAGGTTTTATTTTAGTGAGTGTGATTTTCAGTTTCAGAAACTGGGCAATTGGGAACAATCTATTCTGCTTATTTTTCTCTAAGAATTCCCCCCCCCCCCACCTTTTCATTGTTTAACAAAGCTCACAGCTGCCATTGTTTCACACAATTATAAAAGTTATAGGTATGTTCCTCCTTAAGAAAATCTGATTTACTTCAAGCATGAACATTTCTATAGTGCTTTGCAGTTATCTCTTTTGATCTCTATAGCAGTCTTGGGAGGAAAGCTGGACAGGTTAGTAATAATTATTCTGATTTTACAAACAAGAAAACTGAGACTGAGAAAGGTTGAGCCACTTACCTCAATTCATATAGCCAGTAAAGTACCCAAGCTGGGTTGAGGAAGGTGTTACTGTTTTCATCTTAAAATCTGTGTTATTAGTACACATCACCTAAAATTCAAATGCACAAAACATTTTAAAATGATTGTATGTGAAACTGTAAACTCCATTATTTACAGATTGTTCAAAATGTATTCATTAACTTGAAGATCATAACAAAAATATCTTGTTTCTGTTCCCCTTTTGTATTCTGTGTGTGTATGTTGATGTTCTTAGAGGGTGATGTGGTAGATAGAAGCCTCGCCTTGGAGTCAGGAAGGCCTGATTTCACATCTTGCTGCTAGCACATAATAATTGTATGATGATGGACCAGTCACTTGACCTCTAACTGCCCCCAACCAATTTTTTTTTTCCTTTTTCTATTTTTGGAGGGGGGAAAGCAGGGCAATTGGGGTTAAGTGACTTGCCCAAGGTCACATGGTTAGGAAGTGTGTCAAGTGACCCAACATAAGACTATATATTACAAACAAATTGCTGATCTGCCTTCGTATAGGGAGTTTCAACACAAATTGTCCACACTAAAGAATCACAGATGTGACCAAATATACATATATTTATATGAGATACATATGTGTGTATATGTAGATAGTATGCACATGTACATCTACAATGTACACTTATAATATACATGTTGTATATGCATATTTATATAAATGTACACATGCATGTATTTATACATTTTGTGTGTTTATGTATCACATATTTCATGGTGATAATTAGTTGCAATCTCTATATATTGTTCTGATTCTCTGCTTTTTTCTTTTTTCCCCTTTTATTCTCCATAACTTCCTAAAAAGTAGAAGTTTCCCTTTCACCAGAAATCTTCAAACAATAACCTCTGAGATGTGAGATTCTGTGATTAGCTATATTCTTCATATTTGTCATTTCCCAAGAGGCAATAGCAGTGCATGACATCTTTTACCAATGTTTGTTCAGCCATTCCCCAGACATTAAAGATATGGCTTGTTCCCTCCACACCTGTCTTTTTTCTTTTAACATAACTAGACCTGGGATCTGAACATAGGTCTTCTAAGTTCAGATCCCTTTCTATTTACACTATACCATAATCTTTGAATTTAGGAAACAGATAAATTAATGGATTGTTAATTGTTACTTTAGTAAAGCATGAATGAATTTTAATTGTGCATTGACTATTACTTTTGTTGCCCCACTATGGACAAAGAGTTAAAATAGATATCAGAGAAGGATGTTGCTTAGCAGCCTGAGAAGGGAAATCCTAAAAGGGGATTTTCCCATTTCAAGAGATCACAGCAACCAGAACATTGATAGATTTCTGTCTTTTATTTTTAAAAATCATTTTTTGGAGGGGGGAAGGCAGGGTGCTTGGGGTTAAGTGACTTGCCCAAGGTGACATGGCTAGTAAGTGTTAAGTATCTGAGGCTGGATTTGAACTCAGGTTCTCCTGACTCCAGGGCTGGTGCTCTATTCACTGTACCACCTAGTGTCCCCCATTGGTAGATTTCTTGCAGAAGCAGATGGAAAATGAAGAAATGCATATGCCCAGTAAGTTTGACAGGATAGTGGACAATGTTCACACACACACACATACACACACACACACACACACACGAATACAAAACGGGGAGCAGAAACAAGATATTTTTGTTATGATCTTCAAGTTAATGCACACATTTTGAACAATCTGTAAATAATGGAGTTTACAGTTTCACATACAATCATTTTAAAATGTTTTGTGCATTTGAATTTTAGGTTATGAAAACAGTAACACCTCCCCCAGCCCAGCTTAGGTACTTTACTGGCTATATGAACTGGGGCAAATGGCTCAAACTTTCTAAGCCTTAGAAGCAGATGGCAGATAAGGGCATGCATATGCACAGTAAGTTTGACATGATAGAGGACCATGTTCATGAGCCCCTAATTCCTTTGTGGAAGTGGGAGGGTTCAGTTGTCTAGCAATCATGATCCCAGAATATAGCCTTTTAACTAGAAAAGGAAGTCATCTTCAACAGTGCCAACCCTAAATATTGCCTTCTAGGGAACTTCAAGTTTCAGAGTTCAGGAACAAGACATGCTAGACAGAGAAGTGAATTTCCTGTTGTAAGGTGCTTCCTGGAAACAGAAGAGGGTCTCTGACTCAGTGCTTGAGTAGCATCCTATGAGGAGATCAAAATCAATGAGTTATTCATATAGTGTAGGTCTGAGGGAAAAGAGGATTGCTTATTTAGCAGCCCTAAAGTATGTTTGCTTTCTGGTGGGGAGCCAAACCACAGAGTGACATTACAAGTCTGGGAGAGAGCATTTAGGGACCTTGAGGAAGGGTTAGTGCTCTACCAATAAGTCAAAGGACTCCCTCAATGAAAACCCCAATTTAGTCCTATTCCCAGGGGAACTAATGGACTTCATGTTTATTTACATCTTGGCTTCTGTGAGGCCTTTTGTGTCTTCCATATCTCTTTATGGACTCTAGCACCAGTTTTTGGACTTCTTTACATCTTCATTTTCTGTGGAATTAAATTAAAGCTACCTCATATTTGAAAAGCATACTAGTAACTTGATTGCATGTGTAAGAGCTAGAGGATCCCTTTTAGTCACATCTGGGGAAATTTATAAAATATAAAACCTAGTATTTACATGGTGCTTTAAGGTTTACAAAGTACTCTACAAAGGTTAACTCATTTGACCCTCACAAAAATCATGTGAGGTATCTTCTAGTATTATACCCATTTCCCCAGGTGGGAAGACTGAGGCAGTTTAAGTGACTTGATTAGGGTCACAAAGCTATTATTGGTCTGAGGCAACAATTAAACTAAGGGCTTTGTAACTTTAAGTTCAACACTATTCACTTTGACACCTCACTCTAGGAAGCTAAAGATTTTCCTGGAGTAATTCCAAGTGGGAGCAGTGAGCCAAGAAAGGAAGTGATCTTTTTTTAAGGGAGCCCCACAGAATTGAACTTGGGCCATGTGAACCAGAGGGCATGAAAAGGGGACAGGGATTATTGGGTCTTGGTTTACACTAGTAAGTGGCAAAGTCAGCCTCATAATCTTCTCATTTTAAGTTGAGTGCTCTTTCCACTATATGATATAGATTCAAAAGAGGTGTATTGTAGAATGTTAATATTTATATGGTTAACAAAGCTATTTTAAAAATCCCACCATAATGGTATTGTCACAAGTTAGGTGAATAGATAGGGTTGAATTATTTGACAGTTGAATAAACACAACTGTTCTGGAGACAGAAAGAGTTCTCTTAATATCCAATAATATCCATTTTCCTCTTGAACATGTATAAAAAAGCTAAAATAGTACATGCTGTGACAATTTCGAGGTCTTTGTTGGGTCACATAAAACTGTATTTCACAAAAATGAATTATAAGCCCACCAGAAAGGCTATTTAGTTATATGCACAATATGGTCTTTTTGCATTGGAAGATGAAGGTCAAGTCAGGGCAAAGAACCCTACTGGGGTTTTTTCTTGAATTTCCTTTCTGGTATCTAACTCTTAGGGGGTACTTTAGAAGTCAGCTTGCCCACTCTTGATGCAAAAATACCTTCTGCAACATCTCTGACCTTTTGCTGCCATAAATATTTTGCATATAGAATATTTCTAATTTCTCTCTCAAATGGAGAATATTCAAATGCTTTAAGAAAGCTATCATATCTGTCCTTATATTTCTCTTTTCCAAGTAAAAAATTACCAGTTCCTTCAATGATTCCTCAAAAAAGACATAGTTTTGAGTCCCCTTACCATTCTAGTATCTTCCTGTTGACTGACTTCCAGCTTGTCAATACCTTCTTTTTAAAATTAAAATTTTAATTTTTTTAGTGGTAAATAGTCTTTTTTTTTCTTTTTGGAAGGGTAATGCAGGGCAATTGGGATTAAGTGACTTGCCCAAGGTCACATGGCTAGTAAGTGTTAAGTGTCTGAGACCAGATTTGAACTCAGGTCCTTTTGACTCCAGGGTTGGTGTTCTATTCACTGCACCACCTAGCCACCTTAAGTAGTCTTTTAAAATATAAGATCCATAATTATATATAAGTCAGCAAGTCAAGTCAAAAAGTTTATGAAGCACTTATTGTGTGCCAGGTGTTGTGCTGAGCACTGAAAAAACACATACAAGCAGAAAGACAGTCCCTGCCCTTAAGGAGCTTACATTATAGTGGATAAAGATAATTCATAAAAGGAAGCTAAAAATAGGAATGGGAGGTGGGCCTTGTAGAACATGGTAGAAAGGCCAAAGAGTCAAGAATGAAGTCTGGAGATGGATGAAAACATGGCTGGTTTGGGCATGCTCCTTAAAATAGAGGTTCTGGGAGGAACCAACCAGTTGGAGGAAGATGCTGCAGGGGTGGAGGGTACTTCTAATGGGAGATGTAGTCCCAGGAGAAGAGTGAGTTTTTCAGGGTAAAGAAGTTTCTCTGGCAGGAGAGAGAAAGTCTGGTAGAGAGTCAGGAATGCAGCCTGGAGAGGAATGACTATCTGGCTGGCCTCTATGTACTCTTAGGTACATAGAGGCTAGAGTGGACTATTCTTTTTTCTAGTCTCTGTAGACTAGACTACTAAGTCATTATGAGAACTCATTAAAAGGCAATGAAGTATAGTGTATAATGAGGTGGTTTTCTAGGAGGACTTGCTCTAATTTCCTTCCTCTTTCACTCACTACTTATGTAAGCATGGCCAGCCAGAGGTAGGGAACCTTTGACCTTCAGGCCACATATTGCCTTCTAGTTCCTTGGGTGTGGCCTTTTGACTGTGTCCAAGTTTTACCGAACAAATCCTTTTATTAAGGGGATTTGTTCTGTGAAGTTTGGATTCAGTCAAAGGGCCACACTTGAGGACCTAGAGGGCCACATGTGGCCTTGAGGCTGCAGGTTCCCCAACCCTGGATTGCAAATAAATTAATCTTTCAATGTCTCAGGCAACTCTCTAATCATATAAATTATAGTTGAATTCCTGATCCATATCCATAGGTTTCTACTCTAGAAATTGCTTGTGCTGATGAAATAACAGGCTTATCTTTTTGTGGTGGCAAAAATCTGGAAATTGAAAGGATGCCTATCAACTTAGAGAATAACTGAATGTGCTTTGGTATATGAATTAATGGAATATTATTGTGCAATAAGAAATGATGAGTTCAGAAAAACTTAGATTTGTAAAATTGAAGCAAAGTGAAATGAGCAGAACCAGGAAAATATTGCACACAGTAACAGTAACATTGTGTGATGATAGAGCTCTTCTCAGCGATGCAATGATCCAAGACAATTACAAGACTCATGATGGAAAATGCTATCCACATCCAGAGACAGAACTGATGCACTCTGACTGTAGATCAAAGCAGACTATTTTTACTTTATTTGTTTTTACTTTTCCTTTTGGTCTATTTCTTCTGTCACAACTGTAATGAAAATGAAAAGATGTTTTACATAATTACATACATATAACCTATATCAAATTGCTTACCATTTTAGGAAAATGTGAGGGGATGGAGGGAAGGGCAAGAGACTAAAAGACAGTTGCTTCTTCTTCATCTTCTTTGTCTTCCTTCTCCTTCTTCTCCTCTTCCTCTTTTCCTTCATTGATTTTTTCCCCTTATTCCTTCTATATCCCATGAAACTCTTTCCCAGCAATCAGCATGTGGTCAGTAGCATTGTGGCTTCTCCAGAGTTATTGCTCAAGAAGCCAAAAGACTTTGGTCACTAGTAACAAATGGTGACATGTCAGGAAACTGATTCCTGGAGCCCTTGTGGAAGTAATTACTCTTTGAGAGGATTTTGGGGTTGGACAGTACACAGCTTTGTTTATTGTTTCATTGAGGAGAACAGACATAGAGACAAGATGTTTATGGAGTCATCCTCTAAAGAGATTTCTTTTTTCCCCAAAAGCTACCTTTGTTTCACTGCATGTTGTCTGTCCTTCTGTGAAGAAGGAAGGCTCACAGGAGATGGGATACACCCTGATCTGGCCAAGGGATACAGGACAAAATGAAAACTTACCCTGCTGGACATTTCCTGCATTTTGGGTGCCTTCTGAAGCCATGTTTTCTCTCTCCATTTGTGGTTTGGAATGACTTCAGGTGATTACATAAACCTGACGTGCACCTCTGATTTGTAGTCTGAACTTTGCCCAAGTCAGTGCAGCAAAATTGTTGGTTTAGTCTGGGAGGAGATTTTGAGCTTTTCTAAAGAAGGTCGTTTGAAAAAAAAAAGATCTAGTTCTGTGTGCACGTCTCACTTGTTTTTTAGCCTGAAATAAGGGCAGAGCATTAGGAACATTTGCACAGAGACAGCATATATTACTCATACCAGAAGAGTATATATAAGGAGGGATAAGATCTACCAGCTTTGAAAAGTCTCTTCCTCCTCTGCTGCTATTATTCATAGAAAAACATCTGATATTAACCATTTGGACTTACCTGAGGGAATGCAGCAGCCCAGATGGATTCTTTGGTGTACTATTGTGATTTGCAATGGAAAATTACGAAGTTTTCAGGACCAAATGTTGTCCAACTGGCAGGTGCAAGTTTAATTCATTTCAATCAGGGTTCCAGAGAAGATTCCTCTGAAAGAAGCCAGCAGTATTAGGAAGAAATACTTCCTCAATTTTTTTCTCTTTTCTTTAATAACAGATTATGGCCAAAAAGGAAATGTTTTGAATTTCTGGAGTTGCAGCTTTTTTTTTTTAGGCAGGAAAAAAAAGAGGTATGAGGTTTTTTTTTAACTTTTCCCCCCAGTTTTTATTTAAAAGCCAAATATGGAAGGGGTACTGGCTCTGGAATTAGAGAACCAGGGTTTGAATTATTCCTCTGGCTATTACTATTTATGACCTTGGGCAAGTCTCTTAAAACTCTCTGACTCAATTTCCTCACCTCTGAAATGAGGATGTTGGACTACATGGTTCCCAAAGTTCCTTCCAGTTCTGTAACTATGATCCTATAACCATTTTTAGTTTTTAATTTATCCCTACATCACATGAAATATTGAAAATAAATTTGTTGTATGTACAAGATGTCTCTACCAATAGTCTGGAAAGCCAACCTTCCCAAGTAGGTCATAGACACAGAGTGAACCTCTGAGTTGTTTGGCCTGGCAAGGCTTAATGTCTAGGTTCTGCATATGGCAGGATAGGAAGGGATAAAGTTTTTTTTTTAAAGCAATTGGGGTTAAGTAACTTGCCCAAGGTTACACGGCCAGTTTTTTGTGTGGGTGTTAAGTATCTGAGGCTGGAACCGATCCTGGGTCCTCCTGACTCTGGAGCCAGGGCTTGTACTCGCTGCTCCACGTAGGTGCCCCAGAAGGGCTAAAGTTTTAAAGGAATATGTCAAAAGAATCTATTTTAAGGGTCACTCTGGATGCTATTTTCCCCAGTGAAAACCAATGACAAACAAAGCATAAAATATCTAAACCCAGCAGTCGATAGTTATATTTATCTCACGGAAGCTTTCTCAAGTATCAAGAGGAAACAGTAGCCTCTAGGTCTGGTGATTTTCGTACTGATCTCTTATCTTAACCTGTTCCTCACCTTAAGCTCTATATATTTTCTTTAAAGTAGGAAACAAATGAGACTTATCGCTTCTATACCAGGTTCTGTTTTCAGAATTTAGTGAGGGGAAACAGTACCTTTTTCTCATACGCATATAAAATGGGAAGGCTGATGTAAGGTGCTCCATTACTCAGGTGTCCAATAGTACAATATATCACCAGGTAATAATCTCTTTGCTCTATTTTGGCCTTCAGAATACTTCTGAGGAAACTATCTGAGTTGTGCTTTGCTTTGCACTTTGCTCCATAGTTTTGTAACTGGAGTTAGAAGAAAAAAATGAGATCATGATTTTTGCTTGTCCTTTCCATGCTAAGGTCAAAAACCTTCTGTCCTTCCAGTGCCTGGAATAGTCTTCCTTCCTAGTCCCAGATGGGATGGTTCTCTACCAGGCAGGAGTCAAAGTACAATTCTGTAATATACCAAAAGCAGCATGTTCATACACAGAATAGTGAGAAAGATGGGGGTCAAATGAAGTGAAACATTTCCTGGCATGTGAGTGTGCTTTTCCCCTACAACCATGCAGAGACTGAAGTCCTCTACCGACCAATAATGTATATTTCACTCCCCTACCTGACCCTTGGCCAAAATGCCCAGGGTCCAGTCACTGTTGGTACCTGTTTCTGGACATCCTTGTTCCTTACCAAATTTCAGAATAGCAGACCATCTGGGGATGAGGCACTTTATCTTCCTTCATGACTACATCCATGGTTGGACTGTTCTCTGGGTTACAGTGTCCCTTCCCCCCAACAGTTTTCCCCAGGGAAAGAGTTCCTGGTTATGACTTCCATGAGCATAGCCAGAGGAAGTCCTTCCTTTCACATGTGCCAGCCATTGGAAGCAGTTAAGTTAAAAGAACTGTTAGATATAGTTTTCATGGTTAAAAAAATGACAAATAAAACAGAATGCCCTGATTAAATTAACTTTTAAAAATTTGGTAGTATAAAGGATATAATACTGTGTGAGGTAGATGGAGACAAGATTGTGCTGTGCATAGTGGAAGGAGTGCCCCACCTGAAGTCAGAAAGATTCATCCTTCTGAGACACTTACTATCTCTGTGATCCTCTGTGACCAAGTCACTTAACCCTATTTGCCTCAGTTTCTTCCTCTGTAAACTGAGCTAAATAGCAAACCACTTCGGTATCTTTGCCAAGAAAACCCCCAAATAGGGTCACAAAAAGACAGACAAAACTGAACGACAACAATAAATCAGTATGCGATTTATTGTTTTACTGATTATCTACTTCAGAGGTATCAAACTCATAGCTAGAATCAGATTCAAATGTAATTTGGAAGTGTTTTACAAAATAAGTAAAAATACAGCATAGATAATGATAACAAGTCAAAATCAATATCTGGCTGATCAGATTCAAATGTAATTGGAAAATATTTTACAAAATAAATAAAAATACAATACCACATAGACAATTTAAACCAAGTCAATGTGTGTCTGGCAGGCATCACTTTCTCTTTGAGTTTGATACCACTGGTCTAGACTTAAGACAGTCTTGGAAGAAATGTTAATGATACAGATTAGATCTAAAGTTTGTTGTGGGCACATTTTTTTGAAGATCTATTTGTTAAACATGTATCAGTACCCCATCTGCATGGAGATATAGGGTAAATAAAATAGGGTTCCTGCTCTCCAGGAGTTGGCAAGTTAGCATGACAGCTGAGATACAAAGACAAATGGTAAGTATATAAAAGAGACACAAAAGTATTCAGAGGAGGGCAAGAAGGAGGGAAAGTTTCATGCATAAGGTGGCTCTTAAGATGAACCTTGAAGGATGAGTAGGACTTCAATGAGTAGAGATAAGGTTGCAGGAATAACAGGCATAGAGATAACCAAAGCAAAGGCCCAGAGATAGGAAAGCATTGAGTGATGTATGGAGGATGGCATATATATATATATATATATATATATATATATATATATGTATATATATATATATACATATATATATATATATGTGTGTGTGTGTGTGTGTGTGTGTGTGTGTGTGTGTGTGTATGTATGTATATAACAAACTTTCTCAATCTACTCATTTTCTCTCTAGACCTATGAAAGATAGTCAAAGAAGTCTCATTGAGCCCTAGAATATTTAGACCACTCTTTTCTAGGAGTATCATTTAGTCCCACCCTCTTATTTTATATAAGAGAAATCTGGGACCCAGAGAAGTGAAGTGATCTGCTCAAGGTCACACAGGTAAGTAAATAGGTAAGGGGGAATTAGAACCCAGGTCATCTCTCTTGTGTTATAGTGCTTTCCCCATCTATACCACACTGCCCCTCACTACACTGCAGTCTGAAGTATATGTTTCCATTGCCCTGTGATTTTATCTTTTGTAATGTTTCATCTTTCTATCTAAACTATAAACTCCTGGAGGGAAGAGGCTGCATCAGGAATCTTTTCTTCTCTATAACATAGCACATCTAGCCAATATTTATTGATCCAAGGAGTGAGTAATGAAACTGCTTAATGTCAGTCTTAGCTCTAAGTCCCTTTGGAGGATTGGCTCAGGAGATTCATTGACCCTCTTTATTCTGGGATTTGGAAATGGGTAGCAATTCATTAAAAAAAATGAGATATTGTCATATCCCTTCCAAAGACTAGGCAACCTTTATCTCTTTGGGGTGTTAACATATTTCTTTCTCCACCAACGTTCTTCCTTCATGTTTCCTCCTTTCTGCTATATTTCTTACCACACATCAGAACTAAATGGTGCATGTTTTCACCATTGCTGGAAAAATCTACCTTGGGTAATCTCTCTTTGTTCTCCATTGCTCGCTTAAACAAGGTGAAGGGACCTTACCCTTCAATAGTCATTTGAAATGCTTTTCATCTTGGAAAGTCTGGAATACCAAATAAGAAAGTGGAGAGCTTGAAAGAAATGAAAAATAATAGCCGGGGCACAGGAGAGGTAAAATCCACAGGCTCTCCAAATTGCCTTGTTACTGTGGAATTTTGTTATAATAAATCTATTTCTAGAAATCACATTCTTAGTCTACAGGAGCCAGAGATGAAACAGCGTAGGTGCCTAGCCTTTCTGCAGAGAATCAGAAAGTAAAAAGAAGTCCTTTAAAAAGAAAAGAAAAGCAATGCTTTGAACACAGGAGGAGAAGGGAAGTGTCACGCATACATCTTTACCCTTGTCCCTTTCTTCTTACAAGTTGCTCAATATTTTTATGTGCTGTGTTCTATTTTGATATGTTCTTTGGGAGTCTGTGTGTTTTCTGGATCAAGTTTTTCTTTTTTCTTTTAAAACAGCTGAAGTATATGTAAGGAAGTATTTAAACCTGGTAGGGAAATTAGAGATCCTTTCCGCTTGAAAACTGAGTGCCACAGACTGAAGACTGACCTGACCAACGTTACATAGGCAGTATATAGGAGGGCTAGGTGAAGCAAAATAACTGCCAATAGCTTTTCATGAACAGCTGTGCAAATGGTTTATAAAAGAATCTTTTATTAGTGTATGTAGTTACCAAAAATTACACTGAGAGTCTTTTCCAAAGAACAACCTAGCTAATAATGGAAAGACATATCTCTAGCAGCTTGGCCATTTGATGATGATTAGTATAATTATTATTTTATCACTGTAATCCATGAAATAAAGGAAAAATGTTAAAAATGATCTTCAATTCTTGTGTGTCACCTTTCCATTTCTGCAGTAGTAGTGGCAGAGAGAGGGAATGGCCAGAAGATACTTAGAACCAGTCTTTAGATCATAAATGATCTTTAATATAACAACAGAACTTCTGTAGCTTCTGGACGTAGGACACCAAGTGTACCTTCTTTCTCCCTCTAAGCTGTAGACACCAATACCCATGAACTGGGATCAGTCCCGGAGGAACCTGGCCTATGATAAAAGGAATTTGGCTCCTTTTCTTATACTTATTTGCTCTTTAAATTCTAACACTGTATTTGTTGCATATTTGAAAGAAACAGCAAGTTGTGTAGGGTAGATTTGCAGTTTCATGTGCAATCATCTTTTTATTGTATTGTTAGGAAAAAAACCTATGAAAATATATGAAGAAAAATGCTATCTACATCCAGAGAACTGATAAATAGAAGTATGTATGGAATAATTTTATGTGTGTGTGTATGTGTGTGTGTTTTTATATCAAACGATAGCTATCTCAGAATAGTCATTGTAACATACATAGCAAATGCATTATCCCTTCCACATTGTGACTTTCCCTATTATGGTTTCTAAATGTTGAGGGTCAGCAAAAAAATTTAAGTGAGAATGTTTGGAGAGTTTTGTGGAAGCCACAGATGACACACAAAGGCCAGTAGATGACACAGAAAAAGTTTAGAAACTCAGAAATGCATAAAATATCCATATGGAGCAATATATTTTATCTTTTAATACTATAATAATTCAGACTTCTTCTCTAGTATTAAAGGAGAGTCAAAAATGTTTGTGGAGTTTCCAAATTGTAGGGGTGCCATGTCCCTAACACCAGTGATGTGGAATGGATAACTATAGTTGTTCTTATTTTTAAGACCGCTAGTGAAGAAGAATCTTCTACCTCCTGAGGCAGGCCACTCCACTTTCGAAAAGCTCTAAGTGTTAAATATTTCCTTATGTCATGTTTTAATTTTTCTCTTTGCTATTATCATAATTTGGCCCTAGTTCTACCCTCTGGGGACAGCCAATACAAGCATAATCTCAATTTTGGTTCATTTCTCTCTAAGTAGTTGAAGACAGATACTGTGTTTATTGTCTGATCTTCTCTAGGCTAAATAGCCCTAGTTCCTTCAAATGAAACTCATGTAACAGACTCAAGGCCTTCCATTTGCCTTCTCTGGAAACTCTCCAGGTAATGAAGGTTGCTCCTTAAATGCAATGTCCCAAAATGAATACAATACCCCAAATCTGATCTGACAAGTCAGAATAAGCAGGACTAGAATTTTCTAAATCCCAAATACTACTTTTTATTTTTTAATTTCTAAAATTTTTAAATTTTTTTTTATTTTTGAGGTTTGAATACCTTTATTTTGTCTTTACAGAAAAATTCAGATGTAAACAGATGAATGAGTCCAAAGTGTGATAAGAACTAGATACTGGTTCTAGATACCAAGGGTATCTAGAGAACATCTTCTGGATATGATATATTAATTTTTATATATATATTTGAAACATTTAATTTTAAAACCTCGAATTTCAGATCCATTCCCTTCCTCCCTTGTCACCCATTCCCTCTGGGAAGATAAGCAATTCAGTATGTGTTGTACATGTATAGCTATACAAAACATTACCATAGTAGATATATTGTAAAAAGACTGCTTATATTTCCCTCCCACCCTCCCACCCCCCACCTGGTCCATTCCTACTTTGATCCTGTCCCTCTTCCATAGTGGGTACTTCCAACCTCCCCTACCCCCAAAATGCCCTCCCCTCCATCATCCACCCTTTCATTCCCCATTCCTCTACTCTCCTGCAGGGTGAGATATCCCATTTAGTATGTATGTGATTCTCTCCCTGAGCCAACTTCAATGAGAATATGGTTTTGCCTTTTTGCCTTTCTGTTCTTCCCCTCCCCTACAGCTCCTTCTCCTTGCCTCTTCTACATGAGATAGTTTACCCTGCCCTGTCTCTCCCCATCTCCTCTTGCCACTTTCCTCTCACCTCTTAACTTCACCCCTTAAGTGTCATCCCTTCCCAACAAATTCAACCTGTGTCCTCTATCCATGTATGCCTGTTAAACATATATACACACATTCACATTTGTATTCATATGCCCATATACTCTTCAATTATTTTCATACTGAGAAAGGTTTCATCAGTCACAGTTATTATTTTTCCATGTAGGAATGTAAATAGTTCAACTTTGATAAGTTCCTTTTGATTTCTTTTCCCTGATTACCTTCTCAAGCATCTCTTGCTTCTTGTGTCTGAATGTCAAATTTTCTATTCAACTCTGGTTTTTTCCTCAAGAATGCTTGAAAGTCCTCTATTCCACTGAATGACCATATTTTCCCCTGAAACAAGATACTCAGTTTTGCTGGGTAGGTGACCCTTGGCTTCAATCCCAGCTCTTTTGCCCTCTGGAATATCATATTCCATGCCCTTCGATCCCTCAGTGTAGAAGATGCCAGGTCCTGTGCTATTCTGATTGTGTTTCCACAATATTGAAATTGTTTCTTCCTGGCTGCTTGTACCAAATACTACTTTTTAAAAAAAAATTCAATCTCATTTTGCATTAGTTCTCTTTATTACTGTGTTGCACCATTGACTCAACAATATTGAGTTTGCAGTCCATTAAAACACTCAAATTTATTTTTTAAAGGGCAAACTGCCATGTAGTCATGTTTTCCCTATCTTGAAGGTATGAAGTTAATTTTTTGATACCAAGCACGTTTAGCCCTATTAAATTTATTTATTTTAGATTTGGCCCAGTACTTTTGCTTGTCAAGATTGTTTTGAATCCTCTGCCAATTAGTGCATTTGCAATTCCATCCAGTTTGTAAAATTTGCAAACTTGATAAGCATGTCATCTATACTTTTATCCAAATTATTTATAAAAATGTTAACAACCTAGGGCCAAGGTAGAGCCCAGAGGCACTCTACTGTATGTCTCCTTCCAAGCTAATACTAAGCCATTATTGATTTTGCCTGGAGTCCAGTTGTTCAGCCAACTCCAAAAACACACTTTTGTCATTAATTTCTTGATTCCTCATCATAGTCAAGGGACCAACTAAAGAAGGAGCTAGTCACTTTTTCCTCTGTTAAGGACTATTGAACTACAGGGGTGGGGGTTGTGGAAGGGAAATGAAACAAGGACTAAACAAGCAAAAAAAAACCCTGGCATTTTAAAAATAAAGATACATCATTTTGATTACTTTTAAAAAGACTACAGTATGTAAAACACTATTCAATAAATATAATAGTCAATAAAATGAACAAATAATACAAATATATTTCAGTTCTGTATTATGCTCAGTTAAGGAAAAAGCAGAAAGGAAGAAAAAAATGAAGGTTTGGGAAATGAAAAAGAAGGACAGAGAGACTGAAGAGGAAAAAGATAGCAGGAGCAAAAGACATGGATTAATGAGAAATAGAGAAACATTTATACCATGGGTGGGGAACCTGTGGCCTTGAGGCCACATGTGGCCTTCTAGGTCCTTGGATGTGGCCTTTTGACTGAGTCCAAGTTTTATAGAACAAATCCTTTTATTAAGGGGATTTGTTCTGTGAAGTTTGGAGACAAAGGGCTGCACTTGAGGACCTAGAGGGCCACATGTGGCCTTGAGGCCCCTGATTACACTGTGAATGAGAGAGACACAAACTGAAAAGAGAAACACCCACAGAGCCTTACTCAGTAAAATTTCCTGTCTTCTTACTATTTAGGCTATTTTTCTCTCTTTTTTTTTTGACAGGGTTCATCAGCAATATCATGCTATTGATGGGCACACAATGTGGGGTGTTGGCCAAGGCCACACTCCTACATAGAGGGCTGGACTTTATTTTCCCTCTGCCAGGCTCCCAAACTCTCCATTTGCTCTCCTAGGCAGAGCCCCCAGGCAAAGCTGGCAAGGTTGGGCACAGGAGGGGGGCCAGCAGGCTTGGTCTCTGTGGCTCTGGCCTCCCTGCTCTGGGTGGGGGCCCTTCACAAAGGCTCCTTCTGCAGCTCCTTCCCATTGGTGGCTGCCTCCAGGTGGTGGAAGGCTGTATGGGACCTGAAGACCACCAAGGTGGCTCCCAAGACCCAGAAGACAGCTGAGCCAGCTCTATCCAGCAAGAAGGGGAAAGAGATGGCCCCTGCCAAGGCATACTGATGTCCTGGGCTCACCTCTTGGCCTGATGGAGACAGGGACAAGGGACACAGGGATGGACCATCTTTCAGCATCTCATAAGATTCAAGCCCACCTGTCCACACTGTTCACCCCCACCAGAATCACAGAATGGGAGAGGTAGAACGTCAGTGGCCACTTAATCTAGTCCATACACAAAGGAATTCCTACCATAACAATCTTCACCTGTGCATGCCAAGCTTCCATGGAAGACCGCCTGAGAGGCAGAAGCCCCTTCCCCTACACTGCTGCTCACCTCCCTCATGGTCTGCCGTCCCTGAGGTCCCTAGGGAATTCCTTTCTCCAAACTTTTCCTTGTATTTTTTTTTATTCCTTGCCCCTCCCCCCACCCCTCCCTCCATGTATTTCAAGGCCCATGAACTCCTCACCAGGCCCCTTCCCTCAAGGGGATCTCTTTCCTTCCAGGAGTTTCATCAAGGTCCATTAGCAATAATCCCTCCTTCCAGCAAGACTTCCCAGACAGCGCAGGGAGCTCTCTGTCCTTCAAGGCCCAGATCACAGGGCACCTCCTTCCAGGAAGCCCCCACAGACTCCCTCTGAGATCAGATCTCTCAATGAGGGGGATGGGCTCCATAGCCTCCCATTCCTTTCCACCTCTAAACCTATGCTCAGATAAAAGATACAGCCTTTCCCTGGGGGAGCTCCTGCTCTGAGGAGGAAGACTGAACAAGAGAACCCCAGAGTCAAAGAAAGCACTGGGCCACATGACCCCTCATTTTACAGAAAGCTTGGCCCAGGTGAGAGTTAATAAGTGTCTGAAGCAAGATTTGAACTTGGGTCTTCCTGACTCCACTTCCAGCGCTCCTAGTTGGCATGAGCCTGGGCACAGACAATTAAACAGAGGTTTTAGTTTTCCTCTCTGTGAAAAGGGGAGAGTGTTGGCCCTTTATGTGCTTTGGGATTCCAGAGCAAAAGGGCAGCTCAGAGAAGGCCTGTAATAAACTCCTGATCAGATGGTCCCTTTTCAGCCTGCTGTGATTCCTTGGGTGGGAGGCAAGTGGTCTCTATCACCACCTGGCCATCTTGGTGTGGCCACTAAACACCTGGGACAGTGGATGGGAGACCAAGGTCTTAGAGATTTAGCAAAGGGAGGACAGCCTTCCTGGCCATAAGGCCCATTTGCCTATTTGATCCACCATGGCTCTGGGTGGCTGGTCCCATGGGGCATTAAGAGACAGAGATGGGGGGGTGGAGCCAAGATGGAAGAGTAGAAACAGCACTTCCAAGGCCCTCTGCCCCACAAAACTTCCAAACCATGTAAAAGGGGACTCTGAACAACTTCTGGAGCCCCAGCACCCACAGAACTACACAGAGAAACTAACCTCCCGCTGAGGAGAACGCAGCAGCCCTGCAGGGAGTAGCAAGCACAGCGCTCTGAGAGTAGGCAGCACAGTGTGCTGGGAACCCACAGTGCAGCTCTCTGGGAGCTAAGCCCAGGCCCGTGTGAGCCGTGGTTTTAGCCCTAGGGCGGCTGGCCAGCAGCCGGCTGGAGGGACCCCAGAACACCAGCAGCTGTGGCAATTCCAGAATTATCAGCACAGATATGCCTAGGACAAAGTGAGAGGTTAGTACCCTATGGACTTTGGGACCAGTATTTGGGGAAAGCCCCCAGGGCTTCCTCCCCTGGGGGCGAAAAGCTGCTGAAGAAACGGTACAGAAGCCATTTTGCAGCATCAGTGGTGGCTCTAGCTCCTGGTCTGCAAACTGTAGGGAGATCCAGCAATCAGTCTGGGGGTTAATCACTCTTGCTTTAAACTGCCTGGATCTGGATTGTGGTCTGTGGGGGAGGTTTGGGGTGGGTATCCAATTTGCCAGAGTGGGTGGAGGCTTTACAGAGGCCACCAAGCCAGTGGAAGTTGTGAAGACCCCACGTTTGGGCGGAAGCTCCCCTGTCTGGTGGCAGAGTTCTACTGTGGCAACAAGCCCCAAAATCAAGTAATTAAGTGGCAACATGCCTAGGCAAAAGAAACAAAATAAACAGAAAAATTCAACATTGGACTCCTGTTTTAGGGGCAAAGAGGATCAAAGCATGGAGGAGGACTGTGAGGTCAGAACTCCTGCACCAAAGCCCCAAATGAAAATACATGCTGGCTACAGGCCATAGAGGACCTTAAGAAGCAGATAAGAGAAGTGGGGGAAAATTTGGGAAGAGAAATGAAAAAGATGCAAGAAAAGTATGAAATGACAGTCAACAGCCTGACTGAGGAAAATAACACCTTAAAAAATAGACTAACTCAAATGGCAAAAGAGGCTCAGAAAGGCAATGAGGAGAAGAATGCCTTAAAAAGTCGAATTTGCCAGATGGAAAAAGAATCTCAAAAGCTCACTGAGGAGATTCATTCCTTCAGAGTTAGACTGGAGCAAATGGAAGCTAGTGACTTTATGAGAAATCAAGATGCTGTTAAACAGATCCAAACAAATGAAAGAATAGAAGGCAATGTGAAATATCTCATGGGAAAAACCACTGACCTGGAAAATAGATCCAGGAGAGATAATTTAAAAATTATTGGACTACCTGAAAGCCATGATCAAAGAAAGAACCTAGAAATCATCCTTAAAGAAATTCTCAAGGAAAATTGCCCTGATGTTTTAGATCCAGAGGGCAAAATAGAGGTTGAAAGAATCCACAGATCACCTCCTGAAAAAGATCCCAAAAGAAAACTCCTAGGAATATTATAGCCAGGTTCCAGAACTCCCAGATCAAGGAGAAAATACTACAAGCAGCCAATAAGAAACAATTTCAATACTGTGGAAACACAATCAGAGTAGCACAGGACCTGGCAGCTTCTACACTGAGGGATCGAAGGGCATGGAATATGATATTCCGAGGGCAATGGAGCTGGGATTAAAACCAAGAATCACCTGCCCAGCAAAACTGAGTATCTTGTTTCAGGGGAAAATATGGTCATTCAGTGGAATAGAGGACTTTCAAGCATTCTTGGGGAAAAAACCAGAGTTGAATAGAAAATTTGACATTCAGACACAAGAAGCAAGAGACGCTTGAGAAGGTAATCAAGGAAAAGAAATCAAAAGGAACTTATCAAAGTTGACCTATTTACATTCCTACATGGAAAAACAATAACTGTGACTGATGAAACCTTTCTCATTATGAAAATAATTGAAGAAGGGTATATGGGCATATGTTTACAGGTATACATTGATAGAGGGCACAGGTTGAATTTGATGGGAAGGGATGATTCTTAAGGGGTGAAGTCAAGAGGTGAGAGAGGAAAGTGGCAAGAGGAGATGGGAAGAGACAGGGTAGGGTAAACTATCTCAAGTAGAAGAGGCAAGGGGAAGTAGTTGCAGGGGAGGGGAAGAACAGGAAGACAAAAAGGCAAAACCATATTCTCATTGAAGTTGGCTCAGGGAGAGAATCACATACATACTAAATGGGATATCTCACCCTGCAGGAGAGTAGGGGAGAGGGGGATGAGAGGGGGGATGATGGAGGGGAGGGTATTCTCGGGGAGGGGAGGTTGGAAGTACACACTATGGAAGAGGGACAGGATCATGTAGGGAATGGACCAGGTGGGGGGTGGGAGGGGTGGGAGGGAAATATAAGCAGTCTTTTACAATATATCTACTATGGTAATGTTTTGCATAGGTATACATGTACAACACTTACTGAATTGTTTATCTTCTCAGAGGGAGTGGGTGACAAGGGAGGAAGGGAATGGATCTGAAAATTGAAGTTTTAAAATTAAATGTTTCATAAGATGTCCAGGCATTGGGGCTCAGAGATTCACCTTGCCCCAATGGCAAAGTCGAAGGGGGTATGGGAGAAGATATGGGAGAGAGCAGATTGGATGAGGGGATATCTAGTGGGACTGCTATTCTGGGGTGGTGGGTAGGGAAAAAATGGGGGAAAATTGTAACTCAAAATTTGGTGGAAATGAATTACGTAAACCAGAAGTTAATAAAGCATTTGTTTAATGAAAATAAAAGATATCTCTATTGGGAAAAAGTTAAAAAAAAAAAGAGAGACAGAGATGGGGATCAAAACCTGGCACCTTCTCCCTAGGGGATGCAAGGGCAGCTTCACCGAAATGGACTTCAGGGTGTGCAGGTAGAGGATGTAATAGGCTCCAAAGAAGATGGCCAAAGCCACCAAGAGCATGCAGGATGTGACCCTGTGGGGGCAGGGAACAAAGACTCAGAGATTGCCTGGGGACTGTGCCAGAGAAGAGAATGCCTGAGCCCCCCTGCCAGTAGGCTATTTTTTTCTAGAAATTTTTACAGTGGTTGCATTTTTGCAACTATAGGCATGTGGTTTTGTTTTGCTTTTTTTTTTTTGGAGGGCAATTGGGGTTAAGCGCCCAAGGTCACATGGCTAGCAAGTGTTAAGTGTCTGAGGCCAGATTTGAACTCAGGTCCTCCTGACTCCAGGCCTGGTGCTCTATTCAATGTGCCACCTAGCCACCCCAACTATAGGCATGTGGGTGAATGTTCTCTCTTGATATTTGCCTCATCCGAATATAATTAAGCAGAGGGCTGGATCCTGAACCCCAGAGAGTCTCTATAACTGAACCAAAGAAGTTATCATATTTCGTAATTACTTGATTTCTAATTAAAAAAAAAACAGATTTATAGCTCTTTCAGCCTAATGGTATTCTTTGTAATGAAAATGAAACCTTGAATATGAACATGAGAGATATCTGTTTCCAGAAATGTGCAACTTCTCTTTATAGGAAGTTAATTTTCTGACAGGTTTCCAGCTAGGTCATTAGACATTGTTAGATCATGAGAAGTAAAATGATATTAAGGAAAGGATCAGTGGTTTAGAAATTGAGAAATATGAGTTCCAATCTTGGCTTTGTGACTATGTGATCTCAGGGAAATAATTTTGCTTTTCTAGGTCTCCATGCTGTTTTGTTTTAACTTGATATGTAATGTAATTTAATATAAATTTAAAATAAAAATTAAAGGGTTGGCTCAGATGAGCTCCAAGGTCTCTCCTAACTCTAACATTTCTTGATTTTGTGGTCATCATACATCTATTAAGAGTACATTATGTAAATTTAACTTGTACTAGACTCTTGGAAAAAAACTGGGAATGCTGTAATTTTGATTTTATATTTTAACTTTGCCATGGGTATGGAGACACAGACTAGAACAGGGACAAAAGAATCAGCATCAAATTAGCCCCCACATTTTCTGGAAATTCTGCTTTATGACCAAATTTCTTCTTAAATGCATCTCTACCCTTTCCATTTGAATCTGTGTATGTAAAAATGATAGATTATGATAGCCATTTTACTGATGTGGAAACTGAAGTCAGAGGTAGGCTTGCTAGGCTATACGCTTTGTGAGAAGATTATCTAATTTTCATACCACCCCTTTGCCCAAATTAGGGACTTATTGGGTCTTGGATTTCCATGGCTGCATAAGTATTATGATGTATATTTTATACTTGATGGCACTAAGGCCCAGAGAAGTCAAGTGACTTTTTCCAATTACACAGCTAGTAAATGTCTGACAGGTTTAGAACCAGATTACCTGAAAAGCCTATTAATCTAATACTAATTGATATGATACTGATTTTATTTTATTTTTGAGCAGATTTTTATTTTGCCTTCTCCTTACCCTGAGGAAAGGAGAAGAGTGTCTAGTTACCTCTTGACACCCTACTTCTGAAAGTCAGTCTAACTTCTGTCAGAGGCTATGAAAGATTTAGATTTAGATCTCAGACCTGGGCTGACTCTCTCTCTTTTTTTTTTTTTTGCTTTTTGGAGGGCAATTGGGGTTAAGTAACTTGCCCAAGGTCACACGGCTAGGTTTTTGTTTGTGTGTGTTAAGTGTCTGAGGTCGAATCCGACCTCAGGTTCTTCTGACTCCAGGGCCAGTGCCCTACACACTGCACCACTTAGCCGCCCCTGACTCTCTCTTCTTTCTATGATCCTTTTTCATTAATGTTTATTTGATAAACCTCAACACTTAATGGTCAGTAAACATTTATTAAGTGCCATTCCAAGCAATGTATTAAGTACTGGGGGTCTGAATACTAAAAAGGAAAGATGGTCCCTAACCTCAGGGAGCTTATAATCTAGAGGTGGAAGACAAAACACAACGGGAAGCTGAAAAGTAAGGTATGGGAGGAGGAGGAGGAGAAGGAGGAAAAGAAGAAACCTGATGTGAAAACATTTTGGAGAATTCAATCAGAGAAGACCCACAGCTAGGTTAGAAATGAGTTGATATTAGAGCTGAGCTCTCTCCTTAAATGTAGTTTGGAGATCATGGCCCCATCCTCGTATCATAGAGGCAGAGGGTAATGATGAGGTGGAGTCCCAAGTCTGATGAGATTTTACGGGATGATGAGGTTATCCCAATAATGAGTTGTGATTAGAGAAGTCATTTAGAAAAGGCTCTGTGTAGTGCAATCAGGTTAAGAAACGAGGCCTCTCAAACCTTTTTTAGGTCATTGATGTATTAATAATCTGCTGAGACATTTCTCCAGAGAAGCAAAACCATTTAAAATAGGATGAATTACAATAAAAAGGGATAATCTTCGGTGTGTATTTTGGGGGCTACAATTGCTTGGGAAATGTCAATGAAATACTAGTTAATTTAAAAACTGAACAACATCAGCCTGAAGGCTACCGAACTATTCAGACTGGGCTTCCTCAGTGGGGGGAATGTGGTCTATTTAAACTAGGAATAGAGTGGATTTCATCAGATAAACTGTCAAATGGTTCATAGAACATGCCTTGCAGTATTAAGCTTCCACTGTTCATACTATTTTATCAGACACTAGGAGAGTAGATTTTCCAGTAAAACAGGAAATTGCCCTAAGGGCATGCTTTTGAACATTTATCCAAGATGTGCTTTAAATGCTGTTTCAGCTGTCAGTTTTAGCTATCGGCAGGAATGGCTGGGCCTTTGTTGTAGATGAACAGTTCTCTCTAATCATGAAAATCAACAAATTCTGTAGTGTCATAATGGCGGCAAAAATGAGAAAATTTTTACCAAAGAAGGACATGTGAACTGATTTAGAATTATAATCCAATCCTGTGTTAACTATATATTTATACACACATATGTATATATCTATACATATATCCACACAGCAGTGTAAAGTTTTAAATGGAATTATATATATATATAAAAAATCACTGAATTGATGTGTATTTTGGGTTTCTGATGTCTCTCAATGTTATTTTTCTTTATATTACTATCATTTTCTGTTCAAATTATAGTTACTGTGCAAATTATATTCTTGATTTTATTTCATTCCTCATCATTTCCCAGAGGTCTTCCCAAATCTTCTCCAAATTCTTTGTATTTGTTGTTCTTTAAAGCACAATGATGTTCCTGGAAAATTGACAGTTGTAGGAAATGGTTGTGATGTTTCACCACATTGATTATTTCTTTCTTTTTTTTTTTTGGAGGGTAATGGGGGTTAAGTAACTTGCCCAAGGTCACACGGCTAGGTTTTTGTTTGTGTGTGCGTTAAGTGTCTGAGGCCGGATCCAAACTCAGGTCCTTCTGACTCCAGGGCCGGCGCTCTACTCACTGCACCACCTAGCCGCCCCCCACATTTATTATTTCAAAATATTGCATCAACATAAAATAAATTTTACTTCTTGAAAAAATAGAGTAGTTGAATTATAGAATTAGAATCTCAGAATATCAGAACTTGACAAGGCCTTGATTGCATCTAGTCTAACTCCCTCATTTTGTAAATGAGAACTTTGGAATGTTTCCATGAAATTCTCCAACTTTTAATAAATACAAATTAGTAAAATTTTGTGTTACTACATTTCAGCAGAAAATAGCTTAAATGCAGATACTAATAGATACAATGTATCAGTGTACGGACATCCTTGCTGCAAACCACAAATGAAAAAGTACAGCCTCTCCCCATGTTGTTGTTGATGAAGCTAAACCAGTCTCAGGAAATGACTGAGTAGATCTCATGTGGCTAAATATTTTCTTCTCATTTGAGAATAGAAAATCCATTAAAGGTTTTTTGCCTCAGGTCATCTTTGGGGAACATCTGTTCATTTTCTTAGTACAGGAGATGAAAATGAAGCTGCTTCCTCAACTCTTGTCTGAAGAGACAACTTTTGAATTATGTTAGGGTTTGAATGTCCAAAGTTATCATTGTCAAAGAAGTGAAGCTTGGAACTAGAATCTATAGATGATAAGATGCCAGAATGTTGGGGTTGGAAGGGAACTTAGAAATCACCTGGTATAATCTTCTTATTTTACAGATGAGGAAACTGAGGCCAAAAGTGTGCCCAAGACATGCATAGAAAATTAATTACACAAATCATACTGAAAATATACATTTAAAAAAAACTATAGAGGGCATTGTCTTCAGTGTTACAGGTTCAAAGAAGAAATCAAACACAGTCCTGGCTTTCAAAGAGCTTACAAACTCCTACGAGAGCCAAGACATATAAACAAATAATTCTAATATCAATTAGAGTAGTACAAGTGAATGGGAGAGATTAAAAAAAAGTATTTTGAAAAATTCAGGAAAAGAGAGATCCTTTCTTGCTGTTAGGGGTTGGGAAAAGGATCAGGAAGGATTAATGACAAATGGACTGGGGATGGAAGAGAAAGAAGGATTTCAACAGAAATGGCCATGGGGACTTGCGTTCATGTTATGTGGGTGTAGACCTAGAAAAGGTAAAGAGGCAGGAGAGTGTAAAATGAGGGAATAACCATAATAATGGGGAGCATTTTCTTCTTCATATTGGAGTTAGAGTCCATTGAAAGTCCATGGAAAGTCACTGGGAGAGCAAAGAATCCAATTTGGTGGACTTCTCTTTTTTTGTTGGAAACTTGTTCTCTTCACATGCCATCATGATGAATATATTGTAAAGTACCCTAATTGATTGAAACAGTATCTAGAGGCAAGAAAATTACCCTATGAAGTAGCTAAAAATTTTTATTGGAGATATCAAAAAAGAATTTGGTTTTAGCTGAGATGACAGACTGGTAAATCAATTTATTTTATTTTATTTTATTTTATCTTACAGGGAACATGTGCTCTATTAAATTAATCTAAACATCTAAAGGCACAAAATTAATCCAATAATAACAAATTCATTACTAGTTGTTGTAATTGCATTTCTATTGCTAAAGCTAATAGTTGAAGAGGAATTTTCTGCTGTGGTTTTAACCATTAATAAAATAAAATTTGAATTGACTTAAATAACCTTAGCTTATCAGTAAACTAGGATTGGTACTTTCCTGTTAACACTTCTAATGAAGGGAGAGTGCATTAATTAAACAAATAAATAATATGCCTTTAGGATAGAAGTGTAAAAAGAAACTCATTCTTCAATTTGCCAATTTTTCTTCCCAGCTATGTATTAGGGTTTCCTATCTTTTGAGTACTTTTAAGAGAAAAAAACAATCATGTTCTTTTTTGCATCTATTTTTCCATCAGACTACTGTATCTTCTAGCTATCCCTCTTAAACTTTATCAAAAGCTATAGAAACTTGAGATAAAATGGAAATGTATTTAGACTTATCGCCAGTAATATTATAATGTCATTTTCTCTACAGTTTGGCCTATTTTAGTATCAGAGAATTTTTTTCTTTCCAGGAACAGCTGGGGATTGCTGTGCATAAACAAGTTAATTAGAATTGATTTGGCTCTAGCCAGGCCTCTCTGGACTTTAACATTTCAAGTAGAAGAGCAGACTTTTGCACAACTACTTATTCCAGACACTGCTTTGTCACTGATTCTTGGCCTTTGAAACTTAATGATTATGCTACAAAAGTTGTGAGAAATAAGAATGCCTTATATTTCATTGGAACAATTTACATTTTCAGAATACTCTAGAATCATTATCCCATTTTAAAAAAATAATATTTTTCCAATTACTTGTAAAAACAATTTTTAACATTCATTTAAAAATTTTTGAACTCCAGATCTTTCCCTCCCTCTCTCCTTCCCACTCTCCCTGAGATAGTAACCAATTTAATATAGTTTATACATATGCAATCACACAAAACTTATTTCCATATCAGTCATGTTGTGAAAGAAAACAGGATCCCACCTCCCCCTCAAAAAAAAACCCAAACCTCATACAAAAAATAGAGAAAGTGAAAAATAGTATGCTTCAGTATGTACTCAGATTCCATCAGTGCTTTCTCTGGAAGTGGAAAGCAGTTTTCATTATGAGTCCTTTGGATTTTCTTGCAGTATTGTATTTCTGAGAATAGTTAAATCAAGCACAGTTGATCTTCATGCAATACTTCTGTTACTGTGTACAATGTTCACCTGGTTCACTTTACTTGGCATTAGTTCCTATAAATCTTCCCAGGGTTTTCTGAGAGCATCCTGGTCATCATTTCTTATAGCATCCTAGTATTATAATTATTTACCACAACTTGTTTTTTTTTTGTTGCATATTATTTTTTAAAAATTAATTTATTAGTTTAGTTTCAGTTAACAAGATTCAATCCCATAGTTCCTTGATTTTCAAATTTCCTTTACTTCCCTCCCCCCTCCCCCCACAACAGCATATAGTCCAGTACAGAATCTGCAAATACATTCATATTAGACATTATTCCAATTACAAAGGCGTATTGTACTAGGTGGAATGAAAGATGGTAAAGAAGAAATAAAACCAAACAATGAAAAGAAAAAGATCATTTAGTTTGCTTCCATAAGGATTCAGGCTCAGTTCTTTCTAGTTATATCTCTGGATGGTGCATTTCTCTCTTTCTTGAGTCTTTCGGGATTGACTTATATCACTGCATTGCTGAAAAGAGTCCAGTCTGTCATAGCTGGTCATCACAGATATGGTATGTCTGTGATTGTATACAGATTTCTTCTGATTCTACTCTTCTCGCTCAGCATCAGTTTGTATAAGTCTCTCCAGGTAATTATGAAATCTGTCACCTCCTCGTTTCTTATAGCACAATAATATTCCATTACATTCATATACCACATCTTGTTTAGCCATTCCCCAATTGATGGGCACCCCTTTAGTTTCCAATTCTTTGCAACCACAAAAAGGGCTGCTAAAATATTTTTGTACATATGGGTCTTCCTCAAACTTCTATGATCTCTTTCAGATATAACCCTAGAAGTGGTATTGTTGGGTCAAAGGGTATGAAATTATTTATAATCCTTTGGGCATAATTCCAGATTGCTCTCCAGAATGGTTGGATAAGTTCAAAACTCCACCAGCAATGTATTAGTATTCCAATTTGTCCACATCCTCTCCAGCATTTGTCACTTTCTTGTTTTGTCATCTTAGCCAATCTGACTGGAGGGATGTGGTATCTCAGAGTTGTTTTGATTTGCATTTCTCTAATTAATAGTGATTTAGAGCATTTCTTCATATGCTTATAGATATCTTTAATTTTTTTCTCTGAAAACTTCCTGTTCATATCCTTTGACCATTTATCAATTGGGGAATGACTTGTATTCATATAGATTTGGCTCAATTCTCTATACATTTTAGAAATGAGTCCTTTATCAGAGACACAAGTTGTAAAAATTCTTTCCCAATTTCCCACCTCCCTCTTGATCTTGGTTGCATTGTCTTTGTTTGTACAGAAGCTTTTCAATTTAATGTAATCAAAATTATCCATTTTGCATTTTATAATGCTCTCTAATTCTTGTTTGGTCCTAAAGTCTTCCCCTCTCCACAGATTTGTCAGGTAAACTATTCTTTGCTTCCCCAAATTGCTTACAGTATCATCCTTTACACCTAGATCATGCACCCATTTGTACTTGATTTTGGTATATGGTGTTAGATAATGGTCTATGCCCAGTTTCTGCCATACTGTGTTCCAGTTTTTCCAGCAGTTTTTGTCAAATAGTGCATTCTTATCCCAAAAACTGGGGTCTTTGGGTTTATCGAACAATAGATTGCTATATTCATTAACTGCTGGGTCTCCTGCACCTAATCTATTCCATTGATCCACTACCCTACACCTCTGCCAGTACCAAGCAGTTTTGATGACTGCTGCTGTATAATACAGATTAAGATCTGGCATAGCTAGTCCACCTTCCCTAGCATTTCTTTTCATTGATTTCCTTGATATTCTAGACCGTTTGTTTTTCCAAATAAATTTTGTTATTATTTTGTCTAACTCTAGAAAGTAGTTTTTTGGTAAATTGATTGGTAGGGCACTAAATATATAGTTTAGTTTGGGTAAAATTGTCATTTTTATTATATTAGCTTGACCCAGCCACAAGCAATTGATATTTTTCCAACTATTTAGATCTGCTTTTATTTGTGTGAGAAGTGTTTTGTAGTTATGATCATATAGATTCTGGTTTTGTTTTGGCAAGTAGATTCCCAAATATTTTATAATGTCTACAGTGACTTTAAATGGGATTTCTTTTTCTATCTCTTGCTGTTGAGTTTCATTAGAGATGTACAGGAATGCTGAGGATTTATGTGGATTTATTTTATATCCTGCAACTTTGCCAAATTTATTTATTGTCTCTAGTAGTTTTTTACTTGATTCTCTAGGATTCTCTAAGTATATCATCATATCATCTGCGAAGAGTGATAGCTTGGTCACTTCTTTACCTAATTTGATTCCTTTGATTTCTTTTCCTTCTCTAATTGCTACTGCTAGTGTTTCTAGTACCAGACTGAATAAGAGGGGTGATAGTGGACACCCTTGTTTCACTCCTGATCTTATTGGAAAGGCTTCTAGTTTATCCCCATTGCATATAATACTTGCTGATGGTTTTAAATAGATGCTATCAACTATTTTGAGGAAGGCTCCATTTATTCCTATACTTCCTAGTGTTTTTAATAGGAATGGGTGTTGTACTTTGTCAAAAGCCTTTTCTGCATGTATTGAGATGATCATGTGGTTTCTGCTAGTTTTATTGTTGATGTGCTCAATTATACTGATGGTTTTCCTAATATTAAACCATCCTTGCATTCCTGGAATGAATCCAACCTGATCAGAGTGTATTAATTTTGTGATAAGTTGTTGGAGTCTTTTGGCTAATATTTTATTTAGAATATTTGCATCTAAATTCATGAGGGAAATTGGTCTATAATTTTCTTTCTCTGTTTTATCTCTTCCTGATTTAGGAATCAGTACCATATTTGTGTCATAGAAAGAGTTTGGTAGGACTCCTTCTTCACTAATTTTCCCAAATAGTTTGTAGAGTATTGGAATCAATTGTTCTTTAAATGTTTGATAGAATTCACTAGTGAACCCATCTGGCCCTGGAGATTTTTTCCTAGGGAGTTCATTGATGGCTTGTTTGATACAACTTGTTTAACTATTCCCCAATTGATGGGCATCCCCTCAAGTTTTAATTAATTAATTAATTTAATTTTTAATTCCCTTCAAAATTTAATTTTAATTTAATCCCCACCACAAAAAGAGCTGCTAAAAACATTCTCGTACAAATAAGTTCTTTTCCTTAAAAAAATAAAAAAAAAATCTTTTTGGGATGCAGACCTAGCTGTGGTATACCAGAGGAAAGGGTATGCACTGTTTTATAGCCCTTGGAGTAGAGTAGTAAGAGACATTCTTAAACAAATAAGGGATCGAGGCAGTTACAAATGATAACTTTGATTACATGAAACTGAAAGCTTTTGCACAAATTAATGAGTCTGGGATAAAAAGGGACAGGGTTAGATGATGTAAAATGTATTCATTAAATTTCTCTAATAAAGGTTTGGTATTCAAATACATATATATATATATATATATACATATATATAAAATTAACATAGATATAGCAAATAGCATGCATATGTATATATGTATGTGTATATATAATATGTATGTATGTATATGTATATATATATTGTCTACCCAAAAGACATTTCCTTCTAAAAGAAAGTATCTATAATCCCTCAAAAAAAGACTTGCAAACTATAACCATCATAGGAAAGAATGCTCAAAAATCCCTGAAATATATATATGTATATATATGCATATTTATATACATATATATCAATCAAAACTATCCCAAGGTTTTCCCTTACACTTAAAAAAAAGATAGGAATAGTAAATGGTGGAGGTGTTTTCTTTAATATCATGACCAACACAAGTAGATCAGTACATTTTTTTGGTGGATCTCTGAATGAGTACAACAATTTTGGAAGGTAATTTACAATTATGCAAATAAAATGACTAAAATGTCTATACCTCTTAACCCAGTGATTCATTCCCTTACTGTCTAGACCCCAAGAAAGACATTGATAAGAAAGTTATACACTAAAACATTTATAGTAGCACTTTCCCTCTTTTTATCTTTTATTTAATTTTTTTAAAAAGTATTTAATGTTTTATTTTTCCAATTATATGCAAAACATATTTTAACATGTTTTTCCAAAAAATATTTTGAGTTTCAAATTTTCTTCCTCCCTCTCTCCCATCCCTCCTCCCTGAGATGGCAAGCAATTTGACATAGGTTATACATGTGCAATCATGCTAAACATATTTTCATATTATGTTGTGAAAGAAAACACAGACACACATACAACCAAGACAAATAAAGAAAGTTTAAAAAAAAGTATGCTTTACTCTGTATTCATACTCCATCAGTTCTTTTCCTGGAGATAGATAGTATTTTTCATCATGAGTCCTTTGGGATTATCTTGGATCATTGTATTGCTGAGAATAGCTAAGTCATTTGCAGTAGATCATTGTACAATATTTCTATTACTGTGTACAATGTTCTCTTGGCTCTGCACACTTCACTCTGAATTGGTTCATGAAAGTCTAGGTTTTTCTGAGAGCATCCTGGTATCATTTCTTTTTTTTGGAAGGGGGAAGGTAGGACAATTGAGGTTAAGTGACTTGCCTAAGGTCACAGTCTAGTGTGTGTGTGTGTGTGTGTGTGTGTGTGTGTGTGTGTGTGTGTGTGTGTTTTGTGTTAAATGTCTGAAGCCAGATTTGAACTCAGGTCCTCCTGAATCCAGGTCCAGTGGTCTATTCATTGTGCCACCTAGCTGCCCCCTGCTATCATTTCTTATAACACAACAGCATTCCGTCATAATCATATACCACAACTTGTTTGTCCATTCTGCATTGATGGTCATCCCCTCAATTTAAAATCCTTTGCCACCACTAAAAGAGCTGATATAAACATTTTTGTACAAATAGGTCTTTTTCCTTTAAAAAAAAAAACTCTTGGGAATATAGACCTAGCAGCGGTATCACTGGGTCAATGGATATGCATGGTTTTTATAGCCTATGAGGAATAGCTCCAAATTGCTCTACAGAGTGGTCGTCATCAATTTCACCAACAGTGCATGGGTGACTCAATTTTCCCACATCCCCTCAAATATTTGTCATTTTCCTTTTCTGTCATATTAGTTAATCTGATAGGTGTGAAGTGGAACCTCAGAGTGGTTTTAATGTGAATTTCTCTAATTGATATTGTTTTAGAGCATTTTTTTTAAAACAAATACTTTATTAACTTCTGTTTTACATCATTCATTTCCGCCAGATTTTGAGTTACAATCATTTTCCCCCCATTATTCCCCTACCCAACCTCCCAGAATAGCAGTCCCACAAGATATCACTTCCTCCAATCTGCTCTCTCCCATACCTTCTCCCATACCCCCATCGACTTTTCCATTAGAGGAAGATGAATCTTTGTGTCCCAATGCCTGCACATCTTATCTCCCAATTATAGGCAAAAGAGTATTAATAATAGTATTTATATATATATTTGAAACATTTAATGTTACGACCTCGAATTTCAGATCCATTTCCTTCCTCCCTTGTCACCCATTCCTTCTTGGTATATAAGTAATTCAGTATATGTTGTACATGTCTAGCTGTGCAAAACATTATCATAGTAGATATATTGTACAAGGCTGCTTATAATTCCCTCCCACTCATCCCACCCCCCACCTGGTCCATTCCCTACATGATCCTGTCCCTCTTCTATAGTGGGTACTTCCAACCTCCCCTCACCCCAAGGATGCCCTCCCATCCATCATCCCTCCTCTCATCCCCCTTCCCCCTATCCTGCTGCAGGTTGAGATATCCCATTTAGTATGTATGTCATTTTCTCCCTGAACCAAATTCAATGTGAATGTGGTTTTGCCTTTTTAGCCTTCCTTATTCTCCCCCTCCTTTGCACCCACTTCCCCTACATGAGATAGTTTACCCTACCATGTCTCTCCCCATCTCCTCTTGCCACTTTCCTCTCTCACCTCATAATTTCATCCCTTGGTGTCTCTCCCTTCCCAACAAATTCAACCTATGCCCTCTATCCATATATAACTGTAACCATATACACACACATTCACATATGTATTCATATGACACTCTTCTTATTTTCTAGTGGAAATATCATCAGTCACAGATATTGCTTTTCCATATAGGAATGCAAATAGTTCAACTTTGATAAGTTCCTTTTGATTTCTTTTCACTGATTACCTTCTCAGTCATCTCTTCCTTCTTGCGTCTGGATGTCAAATTTTCTATTCAATTCTGGTTTTTTCCTCAAGAATGCTTGAAAGTCCTCTATTCCACTGAATGACCATATTTTCCCCTAAAACAAAATACTCAGTTTTGCTGGGTAGGTGACCCTTGGGTTCATTCCCAGCTCTATTGCCCTCTGGAATATCATATTCCATGCCCTTCTATCCCTCAGTGTAAAAGCTGCCAGGTCCTGTGCTATTCTGATTGTGTTTCCACAATATTGAAATTGTTTCTTCCTGGCTGCTTCTAGTATTTTCTCCTTGATCTGGGGATTCTGGAACCTGGCTATAATATTCCTGGGAGTTTTCTTTTTGGGATCTTTTTCAG